>NIUQ01003778.1:0-16144 GCA_002796945.1 Plectus sambesii
TGACCTAGACGTTGATGTTGTTTCGCCTTCATACCTTGATACTTCTTCTGTCGAGCTCGCGAATTCTGCAACAAAGAGATATCTTTTTTGTTCTCGTTGCGTGATTAACGAGGCACACAGATCATCTTCATTTTGTACACATTCGCTGACTACGTTAGCTAGAGATTTGTTAAGTCACCAACCGACGCAGCATAGACTGCGCAGTCTTATAGAGTAACGGCGTAACGGCAAACCGTCAAATTCACTGCATGTAATTTAAAAAAATTGCTGACGCAGCAACTGCACAAGCGCGGCAAATTTGAATGCGGCGCTAAGAATGATCATGATCACATATATCGCTGGCACCACCAATAATAAATATTTCTAATATAGAGGAAAGAGCGGACTGTTTGGTCATTTTGAAAGTACCTGGAACCAGACTTGAGTGACGCGTTTGCTGAGGCCAGTCATGGACGCAATGCGCTCCAAGTCGGCGCCGTCGGGATTGCTGTCAATCTGGAAGTGCGTCTGCAGTACAGCCAACTGCTCTTCGGCGAACGTCGTTCGAACCCTCTTCGCCTTCTGCTTCTGCAGTCCTGCAAATTTTTGCAGTCGTTAACAACTGCCATGCTATTCAGTTTTTGAGACAAATAAGCATGAACGCAAGCAAACATAACATGCGTACATGCCGATATGAATTCCTAACTGTGTTATTATAACTTTAAAAATTATTTCTGACCATGTTCCTAACGTATCAAATTGCTAAGATTAATTTCCAAATCTGACCCTTATGTTAAGTGAGCTACAGTATTGAAATTTTCGACATTAGAACTTACACTGACCGAGAACCACCTTTCTTCCACATTTAATACAAGCATGCAACATGAATAATCAATCAGCGGAGGGAGAGATGAAAGCAATTCGTACAATTTCGATCAGCTATCACTCCCCTCACCGACGCCACAAAACAACAGATCCCACTGCGACAGTCACTATATTAGCCGCGCAAGCTACTAGTTTGTCATGCCCGTGATTCCCTACTATTACCCTTGCCTCCATCTCCGTCGATCAGCTCCATATAATGTTGCTTGCAGAGTAATCGACAGTCCTGCAAGGCGAACTCTTCGCCGGTGCTCAGCTGTCGTTTGCATTGATCGCACGAGAAGCAGGCTAGATGGTAGACGAAGTGGCGGGCGCGACGCACCCAATCGGTCGGTTGGATCAGTCGCCGGCATGAAGCGCATTTCGTCCCGAATTGCCTGAAATTTCAGAGTCACCAAACTTGACAGAAATCCATTGATCAGACCGTTAAAGCCGTTAGGTGAAATCTCAAATGCAAGTCGCTAATCTCTCAATCGCCAGAAAACTTGCAGCCTCACCGCTGGCAATCGGTTCGAGTGCAAGCATAGCTATTTGTTCGCGACACTCGCACAAGAATGAGAAAGGTCGCTGTCGCTTCCTGTTTAAGGTTGAACATCGATCCGCCACTTTACGATAAATATTGCACATCTGCTAGTGTAATTTGCAACGTCAAAATGAGACCCATCCGCATAAAAGTAAGCTCTTTCACGGCGATTCACTTTAAAACGCCCTCCTCGGAAGAACACGGTTCATTTGTTGTTACACGCGAGTGGAGGAGACGGTCGGAGAGACTGATTGCTGCCACATGCTGACCAACGAAAATGATGCGCCAGCAAGTGCACGTTCGAGGGCCGAGTGCGAACAACTCCCTCATCGACCTGTTGCCGATCGTGCAACCGGCGGAGACGCACGCCATCGAGTCCGATACGAAGCTCTCTGCGCTCGGCTACATGCGTCCGTTCTCAGTACCACAACCCTGGGTGACGCGCTTACGTCAGTTCCCGCTACCGTCGTTCGACAACGACGTTGAGGCGAACGCATCGAGTAGTGATCGAACGACCATCCGCATGCAGTGCGACGAGTATAGCGTCGACGACCGGCCGACAGCCGCTGTCAAGACGTCCGCGTACGCATTGGCTGTTCTTAGGCAGTCGGTAACGCGTCAATGACTGTTCCCTCTCTCAGCCTTTGTGTAGTATTCCTACTATGCGGTCGTTTTTGCACTACTTGGACGTGTGACGTGCACTTCGCGTTTACATCCATTCTCGAAAGATTACAGTAACTCTAACATAAATTCGCAGTGAAGTGAAAAGGGCTCGTTTTAGCCCGTTTTAGACATCATTAAAAAAGACTGAAGAGAAAATTTGGCTGCAATTGTAATCGAGAGCCTTTATACATTTTGTGATTCGGACGACTGGTAGCAGCCGAAAAATAATAGTTTTCAGAAGAGGGTAAATGTCAAATCGGACGCGTTCAACGACGGCGATTTCGAAGTGGAATTGTGCGTAAGCGACAAGGAAGATAGTTCGATGGACATTCGCCTCGAATTTGAGAAGTTCGGGCTCTGCGCCGTCCACATCAATGACCAGAATGTGTGGTGACCAACTATCGAGAAATCCGACAATCAGCGAACGCTCTTCTACTCGCAGTTTTTGCCGCTTTCTTACTTTCTCACCCTCTCTGCTCAGTTATTGATGCACTCTACTCGTCTCTATGGACTATTCTTCATGTGTACCCCTCACATTCCACTAATTTCAGGGAAGAATCAACTTCAATAAAACATATTGTTTGCGTTACGGCGCTTTGGCAAATTGTCAAGCGCGCCACACGTAAAAATTGCGACAACTGATGTAAGACCGAACGAATGCGGCAAGTTTGAATGTGCTACTTGGAATGGTTTTCTAAATAACAAACATCAATTCGCTCATTTCTTGGCAAAATGCTACCATAACGCACCCTTTTCGACTAAACCATCGTTCGCGCCTTAAAAAATGCCCTNTTTTCAAAATAACAAACATCAATTCGCTCATTTCTTGGCAAAATGCTACCATAACGCACCCTTTTCGACTAAACCATCGTTCGCGCCTTAAAAAATGCCCTCCCACTACAGTAATGATGACTATGCACAAATAAATAATTTGATAATTCCAACGATGAATGAAAGACCATGTCACTCAACTACATTCCAACCGACAACGTTGGTTCTAATAGAATATAGAACTTCTAGCCGAACTGACGATAACTACACAACTGAACCTTTTCAAAGATAAGTTTGAGGCAAAAAAATTCAGGCATCACTAATAAATACAGAGAAGGGATAAGTTGAATTGAAATTTGCATCATACTGATGACGATAAACGACAAACAGTTAGAGAATAAAAAAATCGTCTTGCATTATATAACGCAGATATTCCTTTGACCGCTTGTTTGTCAATCGCTTGTTTGTCACCCGCTTAAATCTCATTGGCATGACGCCGCAGCTCCAAAACAATCTCCTCCGCTCTAACAGACGAACGTCGCGCCCAATCGCGAGACGAGTCAAGTGCCGTGAGTCAGACGGAGGGAACAATAGCGGTCGACAAATTGGCGTTTATTCCGCGGTGGTAATCCGCTGCGCGCCGCTAATCGGTCTTCACGCCATGTGCGGCCCGACGCCAATTATGTGACCGTTTTCGCGCCCAAACCGCCTGTTCTTCACGCCTCCGGGGATGTCGTGTCATACCAACAGATGGACAATGATAGCTACTGATCGCAAACATACTTATTCAGTTCTATGGCATCGATTCGCAGGGGAATGTGGAAATTTGCGAGCACATGGAACATACGCATGGCTTTGCAACTGAGGCCTCAAAGCTTGGTAGGAACAAAGCATGAGTGTAAAAGGTGAAGTGGGATAAAATGAACTTTTCTATCATTAGAGGATGTAACTCCTAAACTTGTACACTCGGACACTCGATCTATGCCTACCGCTGCATCAACTGTTTCGCATTTATCATTAAGACTAGGAGCGCAACGGATGCCGATTGTCTCGTCTTTAATGGCTTATATCGATAGCAACATTTCATGGCTGCAGAGAATTAGATTGTCTTTTTGCTGACCCATCTCATCGTCAAGTTCTTCAGCTGCGCACTGCAGGCACTGGTCATTTACGAAGCCTGATGGACTAGAACCATCTCTCGAGAAATGAACGCGACTCAGCAAATGATCTCACGAAAATGATGTCAGCGTCATCCTTCTGTTTTTCCAGTCAAATCCGTCCTGACTAAGTTTCCTTTCGCAATGACCTGGCGCTGCCCGCGGCGAGAGTGACATACGCCGGCAGAGCGCATTAAGCAACAAGCCTAAGCCCGGTTTCTGAAGAAGAAATGCCGCGCGCCATTGTCCCCCCTTCATCTCGTTCGCGCCTTCAAAATGCCCTATATTAGGAAAAATAAAAGAGCGACTGCAAAAAATTACTTCCCAAATTCTATAGCAGGTATAGTTCGAGCAAGCATTGAATCTCGTACCGATTATAGCAGGGTTTGCAGTAGACATGGTCATCTCTGACGAAACAGGATGGATACTGCTCAAGCGCCAATGAGCAAAGTCCGCAACGCAGGCACTCGGGATGCCAGGATTGGTTGTTGACTCGCAATACATACCGGTCAAGAATATATGTCCCGCAGAGCGTGCATAAATCCGCTTCATACTGAAACACACAGAACGTGTTTATTTTTATATTCAGAAATATGCGACTAAATTCTTAAATCTCTTATTCAATTAATGACGTCCGAAGAGTAGCGAAATTAATATGATTTTGCATTAAGACGATAAGGATAAGAGTCCGAAAGAAGTAATCGACTGCAAGATGAAATACAGAGGACTCGAATTAAAGCTCGGAAGGGCAGGACCACTAAGCTACTTTTAGCTGTTTGAACCGCTTTGTACGATGGAACTAGAAGAGCAGGAAGGCTAATCTACATCAAAGCAAACTTTGCTTCATAAACTAAAGGCGTCCATTTACAATGTTATGAACTATTATTATATGAACTGCAGAATTATAGCTAAGAAGCTGACCCGGGCGACGATGCCGATGGCGAAGGGGTCGCGGGAGTTGGCGGCGGACTCGACGCCGACGCCGGCCGAGCCGGCGCTATTGCCGAACGCGGCCAAGTCGTATCCGGTGGTGTCCTGCATGGGGGCAGTGGGGGATGGGTGCAGAGGGCGAGTCGGTCGGGCGACACAAGCGCCCGCTAACTACGTCCTACCGTACTGCGACGGCGCTCAGCGCTCGTTAGCGCGCGAACGCACCGCGCGGTGCTTCTCCTCCCTCCTCCCCGCTCGTTAGCGATTGGCGGGCCGTCTCCGCTGGATGCTGATTGTATTACGCGATTTCGGCGGCTTGGCGGGTAGAATTCGGCGGGCGGTCCGCTCTCTCCGTGACGCGGATTACGTCGGCGTCGCGACATCTGCGCGCACCACGACATCCACCCTACCCCCCACCCAGCAGCTTCTTTTTTTTCGGCCAACTGCGAACGAAACTGACGACCACCGCTGAGCCATTGTCATCGTTCACTTAATCGCACACGATGCCGTTATTGTTTGCACGTGGCACGTAAGGTCAGCAGTCCAAGCGTTGCAGCAGACTGACGCTGAAATTAAAAAACAATAGGATAAACGGCGTAATTTGCATCTTCGAGTATCTTAAGGTCCCTTAAAAATGAGCTGATATTTATCTACTCGACATTTTAAGCGCAACTTTCTGATACACCAACCTTGTATGCTGTCTCAGTGCAGTGCAATGTGCGGCTCAAACCTGTCATCGGATCGGCAACCTGAGCAGTTGAGAAGCATCCCACAATCCGAATCAAATATCCATTCACAGCAATCTGCACGCAAATATGCCATGAACGAATGTTAACATACGATGCGTCGATTTTTTGCCTTTCCGATATTCTCGACCGGACGGCGAGAATCGAATTAGCGCTGCCAGACGGTCAAACAAAATCGACTTAGGGCCGATCGAGCGCGACGCTCGTGAAAGATGTCGCATATCCGATTGGGCCGACTGGCGGACCGTGAGCGTTGTACAAGATTAGTACAGATATTATCAAATCAATTTCAGTCTACACGCCGCTTAGACGCAATCGTTTCTTTTCAGTGCATTCATTCATTCTGGGCCGCTACTTTGGTCTCTTCGGGCAATCTAAATGCTTTTTATTCAGAAAATGGGGTGAAAGAGAATGCGGGAGACTTTGGAAAATATTTTCCCTTTACAGGTCTCTTAGCATTGTAGCATAGTAAGAGGAAATCATAGTCTCTCAAGCGCGGTTTATCATTTTTGAGCTATACCATATTCTAAAATTCAATGGGCCGGTTTCACATCGCGTACTTTATCATTGCGTAAAGTCTGACTTTAGTTAAAGGATAGGCCTTAAGTACGACTTTAGCTAAAGTACGCGATGTGAAACCGGCCCATTGTCTTTAACAATGTTCACCATAAAGTGTATTGAGTACGTCTCGCGAGCAACCTCATCCCGATGTATTTCCAGAGACCGTGCTAAAGAAGGTTGCTACCACATTCATTCACCCAGAATTTTGACAATCACGAAGAGATGCGAACCCTCTTAACTTGTTACCTCAACTTTTGAAAGAAGCCTGCAGCAAAATGCGCCATACTTTTCTCGCCTGAACACAAAGAAATAGCCTAAATAACTGTTAACATTAAAAGTGTGAGACTGGAACGCTGTTAGAGTAAATAGGATGTTTGTCGACAGCGGTTCATGATTAAATTTATCACATGAAGACCAAAAATGCAACCTTGATAAGCCATCATAACCAATAGAATCCGCAACACTTCCAGATTAACATAGCACCCCGCGAGTCGAAGCGGTAGAAAAATGACTCGTATGACTCGATTATGTGAGTGCATCAACAGCAAAAAATTATGTCATAGTTGGCATAAAATGCAATACAACCGTCATATACATTGATAATTAGTATGTCACAGTGGCGATTAGTCTGAAATGATAACGCTGTCCAGCAAGCGAGCATAATGCACAATAGGAAGTCAAAAGATCGAAGAAATATGAAGCGTAAAGAAAGAAATATTTGGTCGGGAAAGATACATGGCAAATGGACGATAGACGAAGAAGGGAGATAGGATATAGTCAATATTTTATCGCGAGGAAGAAATCTTAGATTGAATAAGGCAAAATGCTTCGAAAGTCGAGAGCGCTTCTTTCTATCAATATACGTACGTAATAACCAAGAAACAATCATTGTTCTTGGTAAAAAACGGTATTTAAGCACCGAAAAGCGAGCTCATCCCATTGCCAACTACGGTGCCTAACTCGATTTCTTCTTCCTCACGAACAAATTTTGACAGTAACGATATTAACGTAAATTTTAACGATAGGACGAAAGAGATATTATGATTTGCCAGTGAATGAACGAAGAGTACTGGAGAGTACGCTTGAGATGGTCGTTGGCTTCTTCGCTCTGTCCATGGAGTTGGAGGAGTCAGACTTTGAGATGACCGAGAGATTACCCTCCTTCAGATCATGAGCAATCACCACCAGCTGGCCGACGTCCACTTCCGGGTAGTTCTACAATATTCACATTAACGGTAGATAGGTAGGGGACGAAAGAACCCCTCATTTATTGGAGGATTATCACGGGTTCCCACGTAAATCTGTTTGTCCCTAAGCTCTTCAATTCTCGTCACATCGCAGCGAGGAAACCTGCCGCTCAACGAAACTTCGCAACTACAATGAGTTCGCTTTCAGTTCTGAGACTGTATTTTACCGTCGCGCACGCCGTCAAATATGCGTACATTTTAACTTTCATTCGCTCCCCTTCAGGACGATAACTTCCTGATATTTACAGTTTGCGTTGAGAAAATTTAGCCGAACGATTTTGTAGGAGAGAGCGATGGCCTTATGCGCATTCTCATCGTATTTTTCAGGAAGTGCGCGAATACAGAAATGACTGTAGATTATTGCCTAAAACCACTCCAAGTATCATATCACATTCAACCTCGCCGCACCCACAGCGCGCGCGACCAGAATGCCGTAAATGATTTCTGTTCGCATGCGGTACCCTTATATTGCGCTAAATCGCCGCAACGCCGACAATATATCACCATTAACATCTAATCAATCGAAGCAAAATCGCCAAACATCTGCATATCCCCCTTCCTTGCGTTGAAAAGCAAAGGTCCGCTTTGAAAGGCTTGCAAATCGAATGCGTTTTATTCGGGCGTACATCCTAGGTCGGCTGGGAGACGCGAGAAGAGAGAGAGAGACGCTATTGATTTGGGGCAATGGTCGAACAATAGGAGACAAATTGTGTGCAACGTGTCGCGCTCCGCCAAACAAGAAAACGGTCGAGCCCCTTGAGCCCGTAATTGCGGAATCGGTCGACGCGGTGATCAACAGGCAATACCGCGCGGGGAGCAGCATCGAATCCGACATCCGACACGCTTTACAGTAAATTCCACGCGAAACTACAGTAATGCAGTGTGCCGTTATCAGACCAAGACTGCTTTTACTCGTGCATGGTAGGGGGTAAANCATCCGACACGCTTTAGAGTAAATTCCACGGGAAACTACAGTAATGCAGTGTGCCGTTATCAGACCAAGACTGCTTTTACTCGTGCATGGTAGGGGGTAGAGCGTTTCGCTCTTCAATCAGTGAAGATACCAGTCGCAATCCCTCCGCCGGATCATAAGATGACCTCTCACTTTACAAGAAACTGCTCGCTTTTACAGGAACTGTCAGAATTTTTTCACTACGCGCATATCGTAAAAAAGCAGCGCATCGATTTCTTACTTCCCACTTAAGTTAGAGTCCTCCTTAACGCACTGCAGAAAAGCGCATTCTCTAAAGTTGCATTCATAGTCAAAAATTTGCGGAAAGTATGTGATTCAAACAGTGGTGACAGTTACAAAATCGACCTTCTGATTTTCATAAGAATAAGTCTCTCCCGTGAATACAGTCTCAGAAATAATCGGCAGCGACGGCTTACCTGAAGTAGGCGCATGTTGGCACTGAAGTCACCCTGAAGCAGGCGATCACGGGCATTGCTGAAATATATCCCAATCAAATGCATAATTGTGAGCAACAGACTTCATACATCACATACCAAAACTAAATTACATAATAAAAAGAATATATTTGGATCCAACAGTAGTATTTTTCGATGTATCGAAACAGCTATCATAACATGTCAAATATTACGGCATCTCGAACGGAATAATTTGACCGATTACGGTTAATTTTTTTGTGGTAGTAGGATGTAAATTGATAGTCATCTTCTATAGGGGAAATTTTTCACTGAGTAACGGCAAAACAGTCTTTCCTGGGACTTTCCTTGACGTGCTGCGTGCTAAAGATAGGCTAAATTTGGCGTTTTACGGTATTCGGTCTCGACGCTCGTTACTGATCGAAAAATTTCATCTATAGAGAGCTCTATTGACAAAATTTCTGACAACTGTCATTTAGGTGTGACGAACTAAAAATTGACTCACTAGAGCATAGCAAGGCAGACATATTGGAGGAACTCAAATCGCTTATCATCGGCGAACAACGCATCCCATATGGTGATCACATCTGAAATGAGAAAGTGATTATTATACGACTCAAAATTGCTGCAAGGCATCCAAGATTGAAAATCAAATTTTTTCTCCTAAATAAGCCCAAATGGATGTACGTACGGACCGACCGGTCGTATAACGCGGCCTTAGACAACCCAAAAGTAGTCTTACCCGGCAGAAGAAACTCTTGAGAAAGTAGAAGCGACAACCAACGAAATGCGTAGTACTGCGGTAGCAGTCCTTGTTCAGTGACTAGGTACTCGTATAAGTCGGGATCGCAATCCTTGAAACGTTCGTAGAATCGCGTCATCGTCCACTCTGAAGCGATCAGAATTATTTTATTGTAATAGGATGAGGGAGACGACGGCAACTTGCATGGACTATCTAGCATTGGTGAAAATACAAGTACTGAATGATGAAATGTTAAATTCAATTAAATATCATGACAACCGTAATCTGCACCTTCATGTTATGAAAAGCCATGGCCGCATTTATTTTGCTCAGCTAAACATTAAACGAACATTCTAAAGTAATTAACTATCCGCTACATATTTCGGATCAAATAAGAGTTATACATAACCTAAGAAGTACAAATTTCATTGCGATTTTGGATATTATCGAAAGTGCAGACATCTCTATTTTCTCTTTAGGCTTCAAATCAGCACCGATTGCAGCGTTAAGCAAATGACTATACCATGCAATGCATATTATGCACTATAGAGTTCGCATCTACACATCACCTATCAGAAAGTACGTAAGTACGTATTGAGGGACCGGCTAGAAAGAAAGTGAGCGCGCTCGACGTGGGGGAGATTTTAAAAGTCAGATTATACCGATTCCGCAATTAGACTGGTCAAGCGTCTTGATGAAGTTGTCCTTGATTTCGGACATGAGATTTTGGAAGCAATAGTAGGTGTCGGCCTCGGCATGTTCGGCCCATGAATCGTTGGTATCCTGCGCGAATACGTAGTAGAGCGGCCCGAGCACTTCGTTCATTCCCTGAAAAAGAAAATCGTTCTACTATCGTCGTCAATCGCGAGAAGCGTAAGGGGTAATTTCACTTGTCCGCTCCGTCATATCTCTATCATTTGCGCACATCCAACTATTGACGCAACAAAGCAGCCAACCGGTCAATTATCCTCTCCTCTTTTCTCTCCTGTATGATTTTGGAACAAGGTGAAGCGTCCACCCATTTCTAGTCTCAACTCGAGATTATTTTATCTCATTGCTGCAGTATAATTATAGGGGAGCTACGGTCACCCCTAGCTCTGAGGAATTTATCATAGATTGTTATTAGTTGTGTATGTCAACCCGGATGCGAACAATTTATATTAAAGTAGTCTTTCCACTGAGCATCCTTGACGAACGGAGCTAATAACGCTCTATCCCCCCAACCTAGAGTTGATTGGAGTTGCTCTTTATCCCCCCCTCCTCCGCAGTCGCTTCGAAAAGATGCATGAATAATTGCAAAAGCGCACCTGGACATATTTGACGCCAGGATTGAGCTTCGAGTAAATGAAAAGGATGCGCTCGACCACTTGCCAGTGGGCTTCGTCGCCCTCGTCCAACGACTTGTATTGCTCCACCGCCTTCTTACGCGACGAAGCGACGAACTGAAAATGGCGCGAAATCAAACGCTATACCAATAACAGACCGAAAACGGCACGTATTAGGCAAACTCTTTAAGACAAAATTTCTTCGTTAGTAATAACTTAGTAGGAGTACTGTAATGCTTCCTGCGATAAGGAACTGCGCACTTTTCGTCATAATATCAATTGTCTTTTGTTACGACTGACTAACAATAATCTTTTAATTAAAACAGATATGGAAGCTACAGAACGAATCAAAAACATCATTTTCTGCTAACAAATGAAAAAGACAAAATAAAAAGTTAGACAAGCATCACTTTAACTCGGCGTTCTTGCTAAAAGTTCCTCGGTTTCCGACAGCGCTGTTGTTTTTTGCGCTTTAATAGTTTCCATGCGATAGCTGAACTAGGATTTCCTTGTTAATAACGCAGATATTTTCAAGGATACATGAGTGTCTGAAGAACTCTGATAGACGCAAAAAAGATCAGCTTACATTCGTAGCACCAGAGCGACTCGTCTCGAACACTTCAGCGTGCAGATTGCAACTGTTGATGCGTTTCGACAAGTTCAGTCGCGACGCCGGTCGGTTGGGGAAAGGCGTCGGCTGCTGGAAGAAGGACATCTCTGGGCACAAGCGTCGGACGTCTTTGTCTATCTGGAGCAAGACTTCATTGTCCTTGAAATAGTTTGACCAAGCGCTGTCAGGATTTGGGTTCAGTGGCTGAAGTGGGTGATTCATTGAATTCGACTTTAGTGAACTGAAATTCTCACATGGTCCGCTTGTTCGGAGTTGGAATCGCCGGGTCTGACGATCATGTCGAGCACCAGTTCGCCATAGTTCTGTCGCTGTTTCTGCAGAAATTCCGTCCATTCGGCGCGTTTGGGAGGCAAATACTCGAGCAGCAATCGCCAACTGAGGGGACGCAATGACTCAGGAATTCCTATAATAGGGGGAAGGAGTATACTTTTGCGGACGATATGCAGGGCATAGAGAGTATTCTCACCGGAACTGGAGGAAGCACGCAACTGCTGCAAGTCGATCAAATCCTCCTTTAATACGCCCTCCAACTGGCTCAGGCTGCAACGCGCCGTACTAACTCAGTAAATGCGAAACAGCGCGGCTTACCGTTCCTGGTATTTCCCGGACATTGTCGCCGTCCCAACTGCACCAAAGAAAACGATTCATTAATAGCAGACGCCTATGCATAGCGGTTTAAAAATGCAACACATGTGCGTGCGCGTCGCTGCCAACGACTAACTGAAACAGTCCGAATCGCTATTGTTCATTTTTGACCGCTTTATTCCACACAAACAACAGTCCATAAAAAATCACGCAAGCACGAAAGCCAACCAAGTACTGAAACAAAGTTAAATCGCACAATCAACAAGATCGGGTGGCACGCATTAAATGTAGCATTGGTAATCATCACGTATCCAAAACAGCCAAAAACAGTTTAAAAGTATCATCATCATCATCATACACTAACACTGGCCAATCACAAATGATTTCAGTTTCTCATCTACGGGTATAAATACCTTTTAATATTATACATAAAATTTTACGATAACATCTAAGATTACATCATAATTTTGCATTAATATAATTTCTGTCATTTGACACAAACACAAGTTTTTGATTTCAAATCTTTTGGATCAACATTGCAATAATCTCAAAAGAGAAGTGCATACTTTTTGCTGTTTGATTTCTGATTGGCCGATAAAAAATAGTGTACAGACAGATGCAAAAGCGAACGAGCGTAAAAACGAACTGAACCTCGATCCGTTCAAAATAAATAATTACCTTTTCAGTAACCATAGAGGAACAGTTACTTACTGACTCGAATGACTCCCTGAACCTACACACGCATCACAGGAATGTTTTTTGCACAATCAACCGCCAAGAGTGTCAATGTAAAAACAGTCAACAATGATATCATCAAGTTAACCACTGCTCACAATCAAAAAGGCGCGAATTCAAAGTGTGAGGGAGCAGACGCAAACTATTGTTCAAAATCGGCTCACACACGTTCAAAATCAACGCAAAACGAGCCGTACCAAAATAACATATCTAAACTATAACGATAAAGTGCGTAACAGAGAGGTGACTGACGAAATGAGTTCGGCCGAATTTTGTAAAAAATTATAATCAAGCACATATTTGTGCATTATATATTCTTGTCATAATGCGTCCAAATCAATCCGACGGCAATCATTTCGCAAGCGCAGTTTAATTTAGCCCTTACTGTACACAACCAAAAGTAACACTTCAGTTGGATCAGGGGGGACATTCTGGAAGTCTCGGACGTACGGTAGGAAGTACAGTATCCGAATCTATCATTTGCGTAGATGAGACACTTTCCATCCGAGACTCGCAGCCGCAGAAAAGAATATCGCCCCACACTGAATCTGACATCTGCGCATAGACGAAGCGCACAACTCAACAAAATTCCCAATTAAACAGCAGCTGTTATGAACGAATAGAATCCATATGAAAGTTATTAAAAGAGAGTTTGATTGAGAAAGGAGGGAAAGAGAGTTTCGGGCAGGTGGAGGAGGCCAGTGCCGATCACTTCGCACTCGATGCGCATCATGGCAACCTGGTTGGGGTAGGAGCCGTTGAGCGACAACGCCGGTACCACAAGTGTCAGCCGCGGTCGCTCAGTGCTGTTCCGCCCCGTCGCCGGCAGCAGCAAATAATCCTGAAAAATGCGATATAACAGTAAAATAATGTAATATAATTCTGAAAATTTACAATATAATCCTGAATATTTGCAAAATAATTCTTAAAATAAAGCAAAACATTGTGAAATATTATCCATCTTTAAATGCACTGAATTCTCATACCAAACACTACGAGTTCACCACGTGATTCACGATACGGAATACGCTTCGCGTTTACGCTATATACGCTATGCGTTGCGACAGAAGAGAAACAAGATACGCTACGCGTTTCAATGTTTCACCTACACACGCGTTCTGCTTCCCTGCTACGTCGATACGCCAGTTCGGTGAATTATCCCGCCCACAGCGTCGAAATGACTAACTGACTAACGAGTAGCAAAACACGTAATATACAGTGGGAATCGTTCATAATGATAAATGACAGATCGACAAATTTTGACTGGTATAATCGATTACGTTTATAAAGACATTTCTGCCCTATACAAAACATAGGAGGCCGAAAATTCGGGACCGGTCAAACCTGACCGCTATAAGCGAACTGCCGTTATAACCGAAATAGCTATAAACGATTTCTACTGTTGGTACAATCGAAAGCAGTAGCAGTACCTTCATTGACACGAGGTAGATTGTATCGTCGCGCTGCTTCAGAGCCCGAACGAGTTGCATATACTGCATTTCAATCTGAGAATACACTTGAAGGTCGAACGGCCGACGCATGTTGTTGCTCGGTCGTCGTGTTCGTCTGTAATACGCATGATGGGGTTATATTCTAATAAATACATACATTTTTCTAACTTTTGAATTCGCGCTAAGGTCCCGCGACAAAATATGTGAAATATACGAAATGAGGATACTCTACCCTTAAAAATGAATCAAGGTGTACGTGCCTATCGAAAATGACCGACGCACCTTACTCAAGAACACAAGAAATCAATGCAACGCACTTTAACTGCTGCTGCCGGATATTGTCGCCACTGAGTAGGTCGAGGTGATTCCAGGAGTCAGCGGGTCGACCGAGAGGGGCGGTTGACGATTTGGTCTTGGGGTTAGCGCTGGCGTTGGTACGAGGAACGGTGGCATTGGAAGGGGGGATAGTGGCGTTGACAGAGGACTTTGCAAACGTGGATGTCTTCACTCGACGCACGTGGCCCGTGCGGAGTTTCTCGTGGCGATCCACCCAGCTGCTCAGCACGTCGTTCAGACTGAAATGCGATAGGACGCTATGAGCAGAAGTAGGCCTGGGATGTTTTAGGATGTCCGAAAAATCTCTTCAAAACCTTTTCTCATTTTTAAATAAAGCTGTTGAAACTTTTGAAAATGGTTTTCGAACAACCCGATTATTTCCCCCTTGACTTTTAACAGACCATGCAGTGCACTAAATTTTACGCCTCTTCGATCTACACCCAGAGATACGCGCAAGGCCAGGGGTCTCTTCTAAAAATAATAGCTAAAGCAAAACTGGCGCAATCAAAAATGACCCCTCTAGTGGCTCTTCCTAATCCGATTAATATAATTTATATACTTAATATGCTTAGACGACTCATACTCTTACTTAGCCTCAATTCCTCTCTCTAATTTCTTCTGCACTACATAACATCTGAATTTCGGAAACACAAATAAAGAAATAATACTAACATGTTCGACTCTGTCTGATTAAAGTATTTCTTGCGACAATCGGTTCCGTTCACTGGCGCTCGATCTGTATCAGCCGGAGAATCGTCAAAGTTTTGATCGTAATCTTCGACAGCCAATAGCGATCGTCCCTTGAGCGTCGCCAATTCGTAATCTCGCACCGGCGCCAGTTGACTGGGATTTCGCGGCGAAAAGCGCCTGAAAATGTCGACCACTCAATAAATGGTTTCACAATCGACTCACGACAACATCGATAAATATTCGACATGGAACATGAGTTCAAATCAAGCGCCTATCAGGATATCAAGGGAGTATTGGTCGCTGGCTTCAGATAATGTAGGAAGCAGCAAGATTCAAATATGTTTAGCTATGGAAAATCTTAAAAAATATCGAGATAATATATTACAAAATTTCTTTTTAATTCGCGCATTTTTTGGCAAATTTCAGTGAGCTTGCGCGTCTTACAACGAAAACTACCGTTTGCACCCTGAAAAACGATTTAAAAAACGCGCTGTCAGAGGGAAGAGAATGTTAAAAAAAAGACTGACGATGAGAGAGATCCAGAGCTAATTGTGACGACCATCATTAATGCCATGACGCAGACGCCGGCGGTCTTCGCGACAGACGCCGTCCGAATAAAGCCCGACTTTTGTCGCAGGAGATCGTTCTGAAAGAAATTCAGTTTTTCTCAGCTGCTCTATAAAGTCATAATTATATAATATGCAAAGCATTTATTTCTGTCGTGCAAATACAGTTCTTCATGCATTGTAACAGATTCTTTATTTTAGCGTGCAAAAATAGTATGCTTTTGACATGCGAAGCTTC
>NIUQ01003779.1:0-18460 GCA_002796945.1 Plectus sambesii
GTTTCGCGCATGTATTTTCGAGCTTGACGATTTTGAATACTTTTCGCCAGTATTGCTTGCACATTCTTGTTATATCGTATAAAGTTGATGGATTTCTTTATTGCAATCAGCCACGTAATATCTATGTACGACACAAATGCGAGCAAATGTTTTACCTTGTTCGTCTCGCGAAACCAAATGCAAGCCTTGACTTGTATATTTGTTGAGCTTCACTTGCTGTCGGCGAATGACGGCGTTTTATGCAACTTCGCAATAGTCATTACGGCACTATGAAATTGCGTTTCATCTTGTCACCATTGCTTCATGTTTTCACCGATTCATTATCCGAACAGCATATAAATAAACGACAGTTACACCCTACGCCTTTTTTGATTCACGCGTTAGCACCGATGGCATATTAACAGTTACTTTAGCACCACATAGTTTAGCGGCGATTGACTGCTTATCTTGCGTGGCGTCGACGCCACGCATACCACCCGCGCCTGTACGCGCTGCGCAGTCATTTCTCGGGTCATTGTTTCCATCTACACCACAACGCCCTGCGGTTCATAATGGGCAAATGTCTGGCTAAGCAGACAACGCCGACTGTGACGGTGAAGGATGTCGCGCCCGACCCTATCTCAACTCCTCACCGACCACCGCAGCCTCCGCGTGGTACGCCGAAGAGCGGCCCCAACAGCAACAGAAATGGTGTTTTGAATCAGAGGAGCTCGGCCGGTCAAGCCTCCGCCTACACTAATAACGTCAGTCCCCCATCCCCCTCTTCATTTACTCCCTCTTACATCGTAATTCGTCACTTTTGCATTCGATTTCATCATCTTTGCTCTCAATTTTGTCATCTTTGCGCTCAATTGGAACATTACTTGACGAAGTTGTATTCAGAGTTACGAATTGCGATGCAAGACTGTGTATGGGGTTGGTTGAGTAGAAGTACACGATAAAGATGAACAATGCGATATTTTCAGGCGCTGCACGAGCGCGGTGAAAATCTGAGCAAAGTGGCACAACAAACGAGAAAACTGAGCATCAACGCGCCTCAGTACGAGTCCCAATCTTTCGAGCTGATGGAGAAGTACCAGAAGAAGAAGTGGTACCAATGGTAAAGGCACTGCGGCGCGTGGCGTGACGACCGAGTCTCATTCCGTCATCGATATTCGTTGCCCTGAGTCATTTCTTGACTCATTCTACTAACCGCCTGGCTGATGACCCGCGTATACGTCGGCCCGATTGTATTGGTCGTTCTCGTTGTCGCTGGACGCGCTTGATGCCGAAAAAGAATCGACGCCGTATTTTGCGTTCCAGCTGCTACTACTGGCCTTTGTCTCTGTGTGAGCTGGCCTTCGATGTGGCTGATATGCCGCCTGTGGCTTGCTCGGTTGTCGAATTTCCCAATGCGTTCTGTGATCGTGCGTTCGCCGGCCGTCGCACGTCTCTCGTGCTGACCACCGTGCTGAATTTCACCATGTTTCACCACCACAAAAATGCAAGCAAAGGTTTAATTTGTTTGTCACGCGAAACCAAATGCAAGCCTTGGCTTGTATATTTGTTGAGCTTCACTTGCTGTCGCGAATGACGGCGTTTTATGCAACTTCGCAATAGTCATTACGGCACTATGAAATTGCGTTTCATCTTGTCACCATTGCTTCATGTTTTCACCGATTCATTATCCGAACAGCATATAAATAAACGACAGTTACACCCTACGCCTTTTTTGATTCACGCATTAGCACCGATGGCATATTAACAGTTACTTTAGCACCACATAGTTTAGCGGCGATTGACTGCTTATCTTGCGTGGCATCGACACTACACACCACCCGCGCCTGTATGCGCTGCGCAGTCATTACTCGGATCAT
Organism: Plectus sambesii; assembly: GCA_002796945.1. Lineage (NCBI taxonomy): Eukaryota > Metazoa > Nematoda > Chromadorea > Plectida > Plectidae > Plectus > Plectus sambesii. The sequence continues at coordinate 1,857 of NIUQ01003779.1, forward strand.
TGTTTCCATCTACACCACAACGCCCTGCGGTTCATAATGGGCAATTGTCTGACCAGTCCGACCAAGCCGCCAACGCCGACGGTGACGGTGAAGAATAACGCGGCGGAGCGCCAAGCAATCGAAAGCGAAGAGAGACTCTTCGGTGGCGACAGTCGGAAACAGGTCGACCTCGACGATCGTTGTAAGATTACAGTTTTCGATCTTATTCCCTACTTAATGCTCAATTGGCAAATTGTCAAATTTTTAGTCGGCGACAAGTGCTGCAAGCCTATGAAGAGCTTCGTTCGTGTCAACCCCGGCCCCAACAGCAACAGAAATGGCGTTTCGAATCAGAGGAGCTCGGCCGCTCAAGCCGCCGCCTACACTAATAACGTCAGTCCCCCATCCCCCTCTTCACTTACTCCCTCTTACATCGTAATTCGTCACTTTTGCATTCGATTTCATCATCTTTGCTCTCAATTTTGTCATCTTTGCGCTCAATTGGAACATTACTTGACGAAGTTGTATTCAGAGTTACGAATTGCGATGCAAGACTGTGTATGGGGTTGGTTGAGTAGAAGTACACGATAAAGATGAACAATGCGATATTTTCAGGCGCTGCACGAGCGCGGTGAGAATCTGAGCAAAGTAGCACTACAAACGGAACAATTGGACATCAACGCGCAGGAAAATGCGCGCCTATCTTTCAAGCTGAAGGAGAAGTACGAGAAGAAGAAATGGTATCAGTTGTAAAGGCACTGCGGCGTGTGACGACAGAGTCTCGTTCGGTCATCAATATTTGTTGCCCTGAGTCATTCCTTGACTCATTCCACTAACCGGCTGGCTGATGACCCGTGTGTACGTCGGCCAGCTTGCGTTGGTCGTTCTCGTTGTCGCTGGACGCGCTTGACGCCGAAAAAGAATCGACGCCGTGTTTTGCGTTCTGGCTGCTACTGCTGGCCTTTGTCTCTGTTTGAGCTGGCCTTCGATGTGGCTGATATGCCGCCTGTGGCTTGCTCGGCTGTCGAATTTCCCGATGCGTTCTCTGTGATCGTGCGCTCGTCGACCATCGCGTCTCTCGTGCTGACCACAGTGCTGAATTTCACCATGTTTCACCACCACAAAAATGCGAGCAAATGTTTTACCTTGTTCGTCTCGCGAAACCAAATGCAAGCCTTGACTTGTATATTTGTTGAGCTTCACTTGCTGTCGGCGAATGACGGCGTTTTATGCAACTTCGCAATAGTCATTACGGTACTATGAAATTGCGTTTCATCTTGTCACCATTGCTTCATGTTTTCACCGATTCATTATCCGAACAGCATATAAATAAACGACAGTTACACCCTAAACGCGCTTTTTAAACCACGCTTTAGCACCGATGGCATATTAACAGTTACTTCAGCACCACATAGTTTAGCGGCGATTGACTGCTTATCTTGCGTGGCGTTGACGCCACGCATACCGCCCGCGCCTGTATGCGCTGTGCAGTCATTCCTCTGATCATTCTTTCGATCTTCCCCACAACGCCCTGCAGCCCATAATGGGCAATTGTCTGACCAGTCTGACCAATCGGCCAACGCCGACGGTGACGGTGAAGAATGTCGCGCCCGATCCTATCTCACCTCCTCCCCGACCGCCGCTGCCTCCACGTCATGTGTCGCCGAAGAGCGGCGTCAAGAAGATCGACAGAAAAACCATTGAAGCACTCGTTGAGCAAATGAATCGGGAAAGAAAGGGATCGCTCGTGTCTGAGCGAAGACCGTCAGAAGTAGAGCTGCCGATACACTGCGGAACACAACGTAAGCGCTATCCTTGCTTGTAGCGCATAGTCAGCAATTGTTTTAGAATTGCCCGAGGAGATACCGGTGCTGGTCGCGCTGTACAACTATGATTCACGCGCCGAAGGTGACCTCAGCTTTTTCAAGGGCGACGAAATGACGCTAATCGATCACAGGTTTTGGGACTGTGACGTTGGAAAGTTGACTAGTGTAACTGTCTGATTCATTCAGCAATGGCGACTGGTGGTACGTGCAGCACCTACGCAGCGGCGAGTGCGGCTATGTCCCGAGGAATTACGTGGCGGAGCGCCAAACCATCGAAAGCGAAGAGTAGGGTCCGTCAATCGGTGACCTGTCGCTATCTGTATTTTTAGATGGTTCGCCGGTCGTATAGCGCGCAATCGAGCCGAAGTTCTTGTACAGCACGTCAACCTTCCTCGCGGCACCTTTCTCATTCGTGAAAGAGAGGCGGACATACGTGAGCACGTCTTCCTTATCATCTATCATATGACGCCCGTTTAACGCAAGCCCCGCCGTCGCCCTGCCCCTCCTTCTTCATCGAACAATTTGTAACGCTTTGCACGTTTAGTTGAATATGCGCTGACCATTCGCGATGGCGACAACCAAGAGGGTGGTGGCAGCGTCAAGCACTATAAAATTAAAAGAGACAGACTGAGTGGCGAGTTTTACATCACTCAAAAGCGCCGATTCAGCACGCTGCAAGAGCTCGTCCAGTTCTACATAAGTACGTATCGGTCGTAAATAATCGCTTTATCCGACGCCTAATGATACTAGCGACATTTTTAGAGAGGGCCGACGGGCTTTGCTGCAAGCTGACAGTGCCGGCGCCGCGTATTAAGCCTACTCGAAATGAACTTTCGCGAGAAACACAGACGGTATGGGAGATACCGCGAGATCAGATTCAGAAGATTAAAAAGATTGGCAACGGCCACTTTGGCGAAGTCTGGTCTGGTAAGTTGAGAATGGCGGTACTGGTGGTTGGAGTTAGCTAGCTATGATCGATTCTCAGGCACGTGGCGCGGAGTGGTAGAAGTCGCCGTGAAAATGATGAAAGTGGGCTCCATGTCGTCCGATGCGTTCCTGGAGGAGGCGAGGATCATGAAAAAGTGCTACCACCCGAACCTGGTCAAACTGTATGCCGTGTGCACGAAGGACGAACCGCTCTACATCATCACAGAGTACATGCAGAACGGCTCGTTGTTGCATTACATGCGAGAGGGGCAAGGCAAATTTTTAGAACTGAAAGCGTTGGTCGACATCAGCGCTCAGGTGAGAACTTTGAACGACTCGCGACAAGATCAATTATTTTAAATACTGTGCTTTAGGTAGCGAACGGGATGTTGTACCTAGAAAACTTAAACTACGTCCATCGCGATCTGGCGGCGAGGAACATCCTAGTGGGAGAAGTACTTGGAGAGCCTGCAATGCCTATTGTCAAAGTCGCCGATTTCGGGCTCGCCAGAGCCTTAAAGTCAGATGGCGTTGATGGATATATCTACGAACCCAAAGAAGGCAATTTACACTCGCAGTCATTCGTCACGTTAAAACTTTTCCTGCTTTAGGCACAAAGTTCCCCATCAAGTGGACGGCTCCCGAAGCTGCACTCAAGGGCTCTTTTACGATAAAATCAGACGTGTGGTCTTATGGAATTTTACTTTACGAGGTAATAAAGTTTTCATACCGTCTTTCTGTTTTAAAGAAATTTCATATTTCCTATTTTGTATCAGTTTTGTATTCTTTATCTTTTTGCACATCTTTCTGCATTAAAAATCGATCATTTCCACTTTAAACTGGAGTCTTTTCAAATTAAATCGCGTTCATTCAAAATCATACGGGATATCTTTGCTGAATTCGTTTTGAACAAAAGTGTCCGATATGATAGGGAAAGAGTTCAGTGTCATTTTTTAAGTATCCGATTTGATTTGTCTAATGTTTAGTATAAGTTGAAAAGTGTTCATTTGAAGGTGAAAATGGTATGTGTGTGACTTTTAGATAATGACCAAGGGGGCGGTACCGTATCCTGGCATAGAACCGAAACATGTAATTCCAATGGTCGATGGAGGCTACCGTATGTCTGCTCCATCNCTTTTAGATAATGACCAAGGGGGCGGTACCGTATCCTGGCATAGAACCGAAACATGTAATTCCAATGGTGGATGGAGGCTACCGTATGTCTGCTCCATCGAAATGTCCAGAACCAGTCTACGATTTGATGTGCCGATGTTGGGACGAGCATCCTGACCGGAGACCGACCTTCGAATATTTATATCATTTTTTCGACGATTATTTCGTATCTATTCAGCCGAGCTACGTGCCTCCATCATAGCAATCGGCAGTGATTGCGAGTGCGTTTAACGTTGTTCGCAAAGTGTTTACCTTTTTGAGTGGATCTCAGATCATGTTCTTTACAAGACCCTGTGATCAGCATTTCGCTGTATCTAAACAAAAAGTCCAATCTGTCAACAATACCGCTCCTTCGCAGAAGGCCTATTTGTCCTTCCTTCACGCTGACACACTCACGCGCGCTCACCCCCTTGGGACGTTCTTAGAACTCTTCGAATTTGCGTTAAGGTTCCGTCGTGGCTTCCACGCTGATCGATTTAATCCCTTTATTTTGTCTTCTCTCTACTCTCCCAATGGCGCCGAGTACAAAGTCGAGAAATTATTATCGGCGTATATGTGGATAACACCATTTTGCTAAAAACGGCGTTCTCTTTGCCGACGTTTCAATTCCATTTGCGCTTGCTTCTACGCGTATAGCGTGATAGACATTGTGTGCCCTTTTGCTCGAATGCCTGAGCGCGTACTATTTACTCAGCACAATCGAAGAACCTGCCATAAATGCCACCTCTTACACGGTCTTTTTATATCGTCAGTCGAGCGAACATTATGATGAACGTATAATTATTATCGCTATTGACAATGGGTGATCAATTATTGCATGAGCGCGACAGCAGTTGCAGGACAATGAGACAAGTACACAAATAAACAAGAAATCGTCTCTTAGATTTCGTATCCATTATTATTATTATTATTATTATTATAAATATATACATGATACGGTAGCAATGCTTAGGGAATGAGGGGAAATGACGCGGCTGCGATAATTGTGTGGCGAGCAATTGTGCTTGCTCCTATACAGACGATGGATATAAAGTCGATGCAAGGAGACATGTGCCTCGATACAATTAGTTGGGCTTTGTTCGGGCTTTTCCGTTTCTGCGACCTTGGAAACGCGCGTGTTTGCGCTGGTTATGGGTAATTCAGCCGACGACGCCGTCGCCAGTACGTTCAATTTGCGCCGTGAGCCGGCGTTCGCGTATCGCTTTTGTCAGGATTTCGTCTTGGTGGCGGTGGGAGGAGTGCGAGTGCTTCAAACGAGTCCCTGGCGCTTCCCGCGGCCGCCGATGAGAGACAGCCATTTGCCCTCGCGGATCTAGTCCACGACGCCAGGACCTTTCACCGCCCGACTTCCAAACGCTGACCATAATTATACGCACATACGGGCGATCGATAGACGAGTCGGTTCTTGTTTCCGGGCACGACCTACTAGCGGGCAGATGCCGCGGTGCCGCCCTCTGGCTCGATACCTGCCATCAGTGCCCCGCAATTAATGCCCGATGGCGTCCCCCTCGTCGCCCACTTGTCGTTCGGTCGACGATGCGCCTTCTCTTGCGCCCATGGCCACCAAGAAGCCGCGTCCGTCTTCCTCCAAACGTACGTCTCTCATGTTTGCGCGCTCAACTTTCTCCCCCGCATGTTCTCCTTTCATAGGCGGCACTCTCAAACGAGCCGATACGTTCAACGAAGGCTCTATGCCACTGACGCTGTTCCATCACCTGCAGGGCAACACGTTAATTCGCAAAGAGGTGGCAATGAACGTCGATTTTCGCACGCGTAATTGGGCGTTTCAGAAGAGCTATGACTCTCTGGCCGATACTCAGGATCCGCCACCTCCCGAACATCTCACTCGTCGAGACGCGCTGGTGCCCGAGGAGAAGAAGGTAATCGCTTGCAAATAATTGCCCTAATGCGTTCGTTTAGAAGCTCTTCGACCGATGTCGACTCTCAGGATAGTGGGTAAGTGTGCCCCTTATCGGGTTGGTGGGGCTGGCTGCCGTCGCGGTGCAGTCATCCGTTCCATCTTCTGCGCCTATATCGACTCTCAGTCGAGGCAATAACGATTGTAATCGAACTGCGAGTCGTTCAGCCAGGTCGATCATAGAAAGCCAATTAGTTCGTGCGACTGATACGGTAGTACCGCGGCACACCTTCGAGCGCATGTCGCCTAATTGGCCAAAGAGCACTCGGCTTAACGACAATTCGTGACCGTTTTTCAATCCACTCGCTCTCTCATCTACGTCTGTGTTCGTTCTACTCTCGACATGCTATTTGTTTCGTTCAGAGAGATGCGCAACCCGTGCGACAACGTTATCATAGTGCCGCACATGCAGATCACTCCCGGCGACTCGCATCTCTACAATCGCGCCATCACCAGCGGTGGCAGTGTTCTCGCCGGATTGCAAAGTTAGTGCCTTTTCTCGTAAAGAAAATTTAGCCAACAGCGATTGTACGATGTGGAAACAGAATTCACAGCTGGCCTTGCCGCCGCTGTTAACGAGCTCGGAGAACCGAAACGATCGTTTTTCAGAACTCCACAAAGCGACCGTCGCGGCTCAGGCGTTCTACTCGGACACGGACGAAGCGAAGAAATCGCGCTCACCCTGGATTCTCAAACGATTGGTAAAGCTAGCGCCGCATAGCTAAGGCATTAAGACTCCTTGTGGCTTTGTTCGATAAGGTGCGTTCAGGCAAGCGCAAACTGTGATAATACTTATTGTAATTCAGTTTTCCAAGGGACCTTCGACCATTAGTGCCTACCAGGCCTATTGTATCAACTACAAGGCGACGATGGAATACTTGGAATCGATGCGTCAAGACGAAAGATTCATTGAATACGAGAGGGTACTGCTTAGTGAAAAGGTGTCATTTTGCAAAAAAACCGTGTCTTTGTACAGGTGTGCCTGGGAGATCAAAGGTGTCACAGGCTGCAGCTAGAGGATTTATTGATATCGCCGTTGCACCGAATAACGCGCTTGCCTCTTCTGCTCAAGGAGGTCCACAAATACACCGACGACTTTGTAGAGAAATACCACATCGAACGAATCATAGAGACGTTGCACGAGTCGCTGAGTGCGTAGGCGGCAGGAAGAGCCTCAATTAGGTATTCGTTGCGGTCGTCGCTTTCAGGATCGATTGACGATAGCGTCCAGTGGCTGCATAATTTCGAGCGTCTCCAGCAATTGCAGAGCCAGGTCGTTTGGCCCTCCATTATGGATCTCGAGCCACGCCCATTCATTCCCGAGGTTTTTATGCAACAAGCGCTAATCCGTACTCAATCCGAGCATTTTTCAGTTTCTCAAGTTGGCTTTGTCGAGGCAGTTTTGCGAGAACCTTCTCGCCCATCCCAGACGCAAACTCATCCACGAAGGCTACCTCGAATGTATAGGTACGGCGCAATCTTGCTCGACTATATCATTTGCGAACGCTACGAATGTTATTCTAGAAAGCGGAAAATCTACTGATCTCTACGCCTTTTTATTTAACGACATGCTGCTGCTGACCAAAGCCAAGAAGACGGTGGGACGTCCGAAAACGGCCAACTCAAAGGTAGGCTCAGCGAAGCTGCGACGCCAAAGGTACGATCTTTGTACGGTCAGAAATCACCCGGGGTAGTGCCGAAGATGGATCACATCAATCGATACATCGTTCAACGTCAGCCAGTACCCCTCGACTCGTGCGTCTTCTGCGACGTCGGACCTCATGACGTTTCCAGTAATCTCGTCGGTCGTTCATCGAATGGGTTATGTGTGTATTGTGCTTGCAGATAGCGTCCCACTTCGTTTCGCTTTTGTCATTATCCATTTGACGCGTTTCTATCAGGTGGTGTCCGTCTACACTTTGCAAGCGGCATCAAAAGAGGAGAAGGTGAAGCGAGTTGTCGAAGACTCGATCCAACTCACCTTCCAAAGGTTTCAGGACCAATGGATTCATAAGTTTCAAGAGTCGATCGAGAACTACGAGTCGATCCAGCTGAAAGATATGCTCAAGTGCACACCGTTACTCTCCAACTCGATGTCGTCGTTTCGCTGCGGGTCGACGACTGGCGGGGATGCACGCAATGTGTCTCGTCGAGTTTCCCGCGAGGTTTCCGTTCAAACGCTCGAGGACGAAGACAGATCGCTATCATCGCCGCATCAACGTCAGTCATCGACTGACGCCGAGTTCTCTCGGCCGTCCGCCCTCCTAACCCCTGACGCGTCCCACTCAGGCGCCAGTCGTTGTTAGCGTTCGAACCCTCTCTCTCCCACTTCTTCTCCGCTTCGATCTGCCTCGTCTTTCAGAAGCATTTATTTTGGAAGCTACCGTGTACACACTTTTGTCCGTCCATGTTCTTCGCTTTTTATCTGTCAGTATGTTTTTGTAAAAAATTTATATTTTCCATCAGTCGTCACGACATAAATATATAATGAGCACTTTCTATTTCAATAAACACACCATCAATATTACGGAGACATTTAGCTGATGAACACTTGATTGAGCGACAGTCCAAGCTTTTAAACTGCAGCGCGACGCTGCTTACAATAAACTGGAAAACCATATAATACATGGAGGACGTCGGCGGGGACCAAAAACGCGTTCAACGTTTAAGAGTTGGAAAAACAGTATGGGAAAGAAAGCAGATATATATCAGTCACCGTTGGCGATGGCACCAATTTCAACAATCAAAAAAACAACACACCGGAGTCGATTAAAATGTCGAGATTCATTGGCGAGCAAATATTGGCGGATGGACTGAGTATGACGATAAGGGCCCCGACTAGACATCGCGCGCGCTTATATGCAAGTGCTCAGGCGGTTCGGTGACCGGCTTGATCTCAGGCAAGATGAATATCGACGATACTGAAAGGCGAGCTGTGTAAACGACGAACAAAAACCAAGACACTATAACTAACTGTGTGGAAGAATATGCACCCTCGGAGGCAGATCGCTGAAGTAGGGATGTAGCATTGCCGCGGCAGCCGACACCCTTCGTCTTGGGTTCAGCTGTAAACAAGTAGGCAGGTGTGAGCTTCTTAACGATCACTGACCTGCAGGAGCGCCGTCAGCAGAGATTCGCCCACCCCCAGTCGCCCTAGACTGCTGTGCACGTCGTTCCATCTTAAGCTCGAGTACGAATGGAACAAGCCTGAACGAACCGCACCGCGTTACGTGCTCTTCATTCGGCTTCGCTTTCATTTTACCCGTGTAAAAATTAGGAAGCATCGTCACGCCTTGCCACGTCCGCTCCGTCGGCGTGCCTAGCACACTAAAAATGCGATCGAGCTGGTCGTAAACGTCCTTTGTTCCCGGGAACAGCGCCGAGCCGGTAACCATTTCGGCGAAGATGCAACCGACGCCCCTGAAAGAAGAGGAAGCGGGTAGGACATGCGCATCGATGCATAATGTACCACATGTCGAGCGACGTCGAATAGTCGGTGGAGCCCAAGAGGACGTCGGGCGGTCGGTACCAAAGAGTGACGACTTCGTGCGAATAGGTTCTGCTCGGCACCGACTTGGCGCGAGCCAGACCGAAGTCGGCCAGTTTCAACTCGCCCGATTCATTTATCAGCAAATTCTGCGGCTTCAGATCTCTGCAATTTCACAATTGACTTACTGCAAAGCGTGCGCGCGCATGAAATTCAACGAACCGATGCAAGATCTTCTTTTCATGACAAAAAGCTAGACCACGCAGCAGTTGAAAAAGGAATAGCTTGGTGTTGTGCGGATGGAGACCGCTCGGATGGAGTTCGAGGTACTTGCTAAGATCGCTTTGCTGAAAATGTTGATAGATGAGCGCCTGACATGCCATATGCGCGCGCTCACACACAAACAAACACGCACCATGTACTCGAAGACGAAAGTGAAGCTATGCTGATCGTGGATTATATCGTGCAAAAGGACAATATTGGCGTGACGAAGTCCCTTGAGCAGTGACGCTAAATTGAGGGAAATTAGCCGACGAAAATCGAACCGAATCGAGCTCCGACGCACCCTCTCGTATGGCGGTGAAGGGCAGGCCCTCCTCGGCTTGTAATTTGATTTCCTTGAGCGCCACCAGACAGCCGTCGACGCTGAAACACTAGTAGGTCAGACGCTCTGGCGCTCGCTCAAAACGCACATGCTCTCGCTCTTGTAGACGGTCGCATAGCTGCCCTCTCCCAGCTTCTCGATCCGACGGTAAAAATCGTTCACATCCGTCGGCACACAGTCCTGAATCGGTGCAATTTATTTAGGCACGCATAATCGAGTCAGAAAGGATCGTTGCCTGCTTCGGTGTAGCAACGATTGTATTGGGGTTGAAGTGGGCGGATCGCGGACGAGTCCGTCGCACGGCGGGTCGCAAATGATTGTCGCCCGCAGGAGAGGCATTCACCCGACTAGACGTCGAAGAGCAGCTCTTCCGTCGGCTTGCACCGCCGTTCTCTACCGCCGCGGCCGGAGCGGCGACGGCGTTGGTGCAGTTAGACGAGCGGGAGCGCGTCGACCAGCGCTTGATGACATTTAGATTAAAGAGACGGTTGGTGGGTTCGTTCGCTTGAACTGGAGAGGCCGACCGGCGGCTGTTGGTAAGGAATTGGCGGTTGACTGCATTCGACTCGGCGTGCCACGACCGCGTCATGTCGTTGTTGACGACGACATTCCTGTTGACCAAGTCCTGGTCAATGGTTTCGGCGTCGGCGTAGAGCACATCATCTAGTGCCAAGTTGTGGCACATGTCAACGCATTGAGCAAGGCGACAGTCGGCGGTGGTAGTGGCGGAACGGGGCAGTTTGGAAGCGTTAGGACTATCCGAATGTTGGAGATCATTGGACGGCGGCGACGTCAGTTGGTACTTGCCGTAGGTAGAGCGGAACGAGAAGATACTGCGACGCTTTTTCTGTCGCGCGGCGGCAGCTTGACGTGTTGACGGGGCGGGTGGCGGTGGGGGCGGCGCGAGATACGATCGGTTGCCAGCGATGCGCTCAATGTTCTCGGTACTCTGACAATGACGAGTGTTTTGGCCGGGCTGCTGAACGGCGAACTGGCGTTGATTGAGCATGCCGAGCGAGGTACTGTTCCTCAGTCGACCCTGTCAAAGGCAAATGGTCATCGTCGGGTCGACACAGATATACACAACACACACACACACACACACACAGATGGAATGGAATAGAGACAGACCTTGGTCGTGCGTTTGCGGCGGCTGGACGGTTGGCCATCAAAATACGGCAGCCAGAGCCCTGAAATGACGCCAATGAGCCGATCGGTAACAACGGCGGGCACCGATCGGGCGCCGACGGCCAACGAGAACACTGGGGACTGCAATTCAATTTCGCCGCCGTCACCGCGATCCCTCAAGACCGTTGTAATGACAATTGCAGTCGCCGTCGTCAACGGACATTATGGTGGTCGGCAAGTGCGCATCGGCGACCGACCGCCCGACCCGAAGGGGATGGGGCGGGCGCATTTCCGCCGTCGTCCATCAGCCGCCCGTGTCCGGTGGTGGGCGCGGATTGCGGCACGCAGCAGCCAGAGCGATTTTGCATGTCGGCCGCTGTTTCGGCGCATCGATCGAGCGACCAAACTTCCGATGGCTTTTAATGCCAAATAACTGCCCGCCGAAGCGGCGGGCGAATCGCTCGCTTATTGACACTCACCAATCGACTGCAGGCTCGTCGACAGCTTGGTCCACATGGCGGCGGCCGAGACTCAAAGGTGCGCTCGGCAGTACTAACGGGCGGGGCGCATGGGCCACAAGTAGTGGTCGATAGACGGCGCGGGAGGGCGGGCGAGGGGGGCCAGCAGCATGCAGCAGTGGCCGCACAATCAGTACGATCGCCTTTGGACGCGACTCGCCGGCGGCGCGGGCGCTACGCCGTCCGGAACTCGCCGCTTTGTGTTGTAAATTCGGCGCGCACACTCGCGCACTTGGCGGCTTATTGATTGGACCACATGGGCGTCAGGATGCTCAGGATGTTCGCGACCGCGGCGCGCGCCGGCCTCGGCTGCAATTACACGTCGGCGTTGTGGCACAAGGAGCCAATGGTTTATTATCACAGCACGGAGCTAATGGAATGTAATAAAACAACGCATTCACAAAAGTGTCACCGACCGAAGGACAAACTGCGCGGACAAACTGCGCGCACAGCGTCGATCTTCTAGGAAGGGCGCCGATGACTCACACGTTCACTACTCCGCCCACATCGATATCACACAAGCGCGTCTCACTGTCACTCACTAAATACACTCAGGCTAGTTCCACGAAGCGTGCTCTTCGGCCAATCGCTGCAGCAGTACGTCCTTTCGGTAGCCCTCGGCGCTCTGCTTCGCCAAATCGATTATGTCCAACAGCTTCTTCACGCCGATGAAGTAACTGAATCAGTCAAAGTCAATACCAACCCAGTAATTCGCTTAATAATTGCGCTTTAACGGCGATGGGTTGGGGGACACTGCGGCCATGGGGATAATTAAAATTTTGGGTTGTGACATGAAGGCATTTAGAGGATGGATAGGGAGTGAAAATTTGGCGAATTTCAGTGAGAAAGACTGTCAACGACCAGTCCTTACTTACAATAATGATATAGACGATGCAACGTAATGATCGACAACGTGGGAAATGTGAAGCGAGGGAGGGAAGTCCGGGGAGCGGAAGGGGGAAATCCCCCGTCTCCGCTACCGCCAGACTTGATAATAATCATGCGCTGTTAAACGCACCGCTGCTGCTTGGAGAGTTCCTGGCGGATTTGGTCAACCTCTTGAGGAGAAAACGCCTGCGAATCGTCGACGACGGTGCCGACTTCTTGGGCGGTGGTAAGCGGCGCGACGTCGATGACGGTGCTGAAGGCCGAAATGACGTCGAGTTCCTGGAGGAAGGAGCGGTTGGACGCGGTGGCGAGGACCAAGAGGCGTCGATTCTGAAGCGGAGCGGAATAATGGGTTTAGTTGGAGGGGGAAGAAGCAAGAGGAGATATTGTCAAAATTTCTTCGCGAGGAAGAAGAAATCGAGTCAGGCACCGTAGTCGGTAAAGATGAGCTGCGCTTTTCAGTGCAAAAACGCCGTTTTTCACCAAGAATGATGATCGTTTCCTGGTTTTACGTGCGTAAATTGACAGAAAGGAGCGCTATCGACTTTTCGGAGCAGGTTGCCTTATTCAATTTTAAGATTTCTTCTTCCTCGTGAAAAAGTGTTGACTATGAAGTTGTCTTACGGCAGGCGGTCGCTTTTTGAGGAGAACGAGAAGCGCTTGCAAGACGAGATTCGAATAGCGCGGCCCGATCGGCGCATAATCTGAACGACAGACTAATTAGCACCGCGCATATGTCAATTCGCACCCACCAAGCAATCGTTCAATGTTGTCAACGATAATGACGCTCAGCGGCGAGCGGTAGGCGTCGTCGAACACCTTTCGCAATGCATTACACTTGGCCGTTTCCGTAAAGCCGACCATGTCCTCCGGGGTGCACAGTTTGACGAACGGAAATTCAGAGTTCTTCGCGATCTTCGCGGCCAGCGAAGTTTTTCCACTGTTCGGAGGACCTGACAGAGAGAAATTAATTGCATGCTCGAAGGAGCGTAGCACTCACCAGCCAGCAGCACCGTTACAAAACCACGCGTATCGGGGGATCTCGCCTGTTTCACGAGCAGGTCGCCCTCGTCCAGAACGCGATGCACCGGCTGACCCCAGATGATCAGCCCGCCCGTCAAGTATCGATTCAGTTCTTCCTCCGATTGACCAAACGCCTGCAGATACAAAATTGCTCACACTGTATTGCAAATATTGTCATTTTGCCCTACCGGCTTGATGTCGTGTTCCAGCGCGTTGTCAAAGTCCTCCACCGTAATGGCGAGCTTTTCAACCGCATCGGGGTCGAGCTGGACCTTGCCGCCCGCCTTGACCAACCGATTCATTGCGGAAGATTGCGCGGCGCGCACTAAACCCTCGATTTCGGCACCAGAGAAGTTTTTCGTGCGTTTCGACAAATCTTCCAGGTCGACGTCCTGTCCGAGTTTGTCGTATTCACTAAAATTGTAAATCGTTGATGATAAGGGGGAACCATAAAAGATAGAGATGGACGGACCGCATGCGAGCAGTATGGATCTTGAGAATCTGAAGTCGACCGGCCTCGTCGGGCAGGCTGATCTCCATCTGCACTTCCATTCGACCGGGACGCAGCAGCGCCTCGTCGATCATGTCCTTTCGGTTAGTCATGCCAATCACAAGGATGTTGTTCAGCTGGTCCACGCCGTCCATCTTCGACAGCAACTGGTTCACCACCGTGTCGTGCACGGCCGTCGAACCCGCCTGAAATTCCCGGGTAAACTCTGCCTTCCTCTAGTCTGGCGCCAATTTCATAAAACCGTAGCAGTTGAAGAATTGTAATTAACGCGACTGGTCAGAAACCGAAAAGGACTAGATATGTTTAAAAACTGATAAATCATCGCGCTAGTAATTCCGCAATTGCAATAGTTTTTTTTAATGAAATTAGTCCCCTGAACTGTATTCATTATTATCGTCCGGTTGGATTAGGGTCGAACAGTGATTGTCGAAATGGTATTCATAAAAAGAGCGAATTTCGGGTGCCGAGCCAAGACCAGTTCCCTTACCATCGATCCTCGCTGTTTGCAAATGGCGTCGATTTCGTCGAAGATGATGATGTGCAGACCACTGTTGGCGCCGCAGCGCTTCCACTCCTCTTCAGCTTCGGCGAACAACTTGCGGATGTTCGCTTCCGACTCGCCGACGTACTTGTCGAGAATTTGCGGGCCGTTGACGATCTTTGGCTCGCGAGCGTTCAGCATTTTTCCTATTTGTCGCGCCATCAGCGTCTTGCCCGTTCCCGGTGGACCGAACAGCAGAATACCGCGTACATGTTTCATCCCTGAAAATCAGGCACAGTGATGAACTTGATGCTTCAGCAGGATTGACTGCCAATCCCCTTCTCTGTTAACCGCCCAAATTCTCACTCTTATCCTTTGGCTTTCGACTTAATTTTGCGTCACACAGCTACAGCAATAAGATGACATGCAAAAGGGGATTAGACAAAAATAAAATCAGTTTTAACCAAACTTTCCAACTTTTTGAGTTTTATCTGAAGATATACACATGTCCCTCTTGGGTGATATAGCGTTAAGTCAAAACTCTTGTTCTGTTTTAATGAGTTATCTCAATGCGTTAGTCTAGCCCTAAAGCGGATGTCGCATAGCCAAGACTCAGGAAATTATTCTAGCCTTAGTTCAAGGCCGAAAGCGAGACATGCGCCGTCGGCAGGTAGATGGTCCCTATTCCTCTATTGTACCAACTCGATACCTACCGAGTTGCTCGATAAACTCCGGCGGAAAGACTCGAGAAGCGAACGCTCGGCGGAAAATGCCCGAAAATTCGTTGTCCAAGCCGCCGATACCCATCTTCTGGAAGTCCCAATCCGGGTTGATGATCGATCGGAACGCCGCTTTTCTGCAAAAACACTCGACGCGTTCAACTTTTCAGAGCGCCACTTTCAATCCAATATCGTACCCTTTGCTCTTGCCGACTAAATTCAACAGAGACCCTTCCGATTTGTCGAACACCACCCCCGAGTTTGGAAGCAGCTGACCAGCGTACAGCTGAAATATAATGTAATTAAAGTGAAAAATGCAAAAATGCAAAAGTAAATAGTACCTCTTTTGGTTTGCGATTGTGCTGACCTTCGGGATTCGAGATGGCAGAGAGGTCCAAGGCTGAAGCAGTTAAGCGCTTATTAATCCAATGATAATAATGCTATTACGAACGCTAATTCAATAATTAAAATGATAATATATTCAATAATAGTAGTGATAATTCGATCAATTAGAAGCGCTTACCTTCCATGCTTTTGACGGCCAGGGACAGAGTATGCTTTTTGTCCCCATCGGCGAATTGAAAGACCAACAGCTCTCCAGTGGTGAACGCCTGGCCCCCGAACTGCATGGAGAACTCTTTCGCCATCAAATCAGAGTTGAGCGGCTCGGCCGTTTGGCTGAAACGGCGCAATCAATCGATCGACGATTTGCCAAGAAAGAGACCGACTTCTTCTTCGTCTGAAAGTCCGCGTCAAGAGTGATAGAACCGATGTACTGCGTGTTGGGATCGAAGTTGAACGGGGCGACGTGCACGTCCTGGTCGAGCGACAGCGCCGCCCACTTGCGCTGAGGCATGGCGAAGGCGATCTCGTTGCGCCGCACCGATGGGTGGTTCTTGATCGAGAAGACATAGCGATGCGCCGGCCCAGTCTTCACTTCCACATGCCTACAAATGAGATGGATAAATTAGCTGCGTTAGTCGCGCGATTGTAGACAAGCCGCAATGGTCTTTCCCTGCGAGAAACGTTGCCTCAACTGCTGTTCACCGCGCATCGCAGCGCCAGCTGGCTGCGGAAGCGATCGCTTCAGATTGTAATTAACTTACCGCTAACCACCCCGTCGTGCGTAGCTGACAACAATCGACCCGTTTCATATCGCATACTTTTGCTTAAGCGCTACTTCACGCAATATCTAGCCATATCCCTCAACTAAGACGTTAACTTAAGCATGCAATATGCACTATAAATCAGGCCCGATTCATGACGCGTTCCCCAAAGCTAGCGACGACTAAAGTTCCCTTCAACGCACGCGACACTCACTTGATGCGGCTGGCATCGTAGTCGTCCTTATTCACTACGGCGCAGTTGGTAATCGCCAAGTCGTCCGTCGGACATTTCTTCACTTTCATCGCCTGCAATATC
>NIUQ01003780.1:0-15984 GCA_002796945.1 Plectus sambesii
TTTTTTAAAATGAGAGTTCATTTATGTTTTCTTAGCCGTAGCCCATCCTAAATAGTTGAATATTGAGGAAAAAGGGCAATATTAAGTTTATGAGTCTGCGCTGTGCGCCGACTGATATATGACTTGTAGACAGGTGCGTATTTTGAACTATGACGGAGATGTTCTTATCAGCAGAAATGTTTTACAATGGGGGTCGTGTTAGGGCAAGCCATAGGCTGAGCTACCGACTTGTTGCTGTGCTATTTTCGTTCATAGATTGGAGTAGTGAACATGAGCTGGGCGGTCGGCAGCGCAAAGGTTATATGACTACGTGCATTATCAAGGTATTTGCTAATCCTTTAAGAAAGCACACCGTTCATGTGGCATGTTAGAGCAACTTAAAGCAAGCGCTTGTAGAGGGGGCGACTTCATTAATGATGCTAACAATAGCGGGAGGCAATGACCACTCTATCACTATATCACCGAAAGCGATATCTTTCTCCATCCCCTTCTCACGAAATCATAAAATTTCGTCCCCCTGACAGTCACAGAATAAGCCCCATATCATAATTTCAGATCTTGGTTTCGACAAAATCACATGGTGGCAAGCGTTGCTGATTAGCAATGGGATAGGAATAGTCGTTGCACTCTTTACATGGTTCTTCGGCCGAAGCATGTTGCGAAAAGCTGCACTCAGTGAGTTGATCCTACTATTGAAAAACATTTAAAATGTCGTCAAGAACAGAATATCCAAGGTTCGACGATACGTTTAGAACTTTGATGACGGTAAGTAGGTTGTTAAACGACAGATTGTAGCCGAAGATTTAGTAATAGTGAATGGTTACAGTTATCTAGCAGACCTATTAACACATCACAGCGGTGAACATATGGTTAAAACCATGTCGTATTCTACTTCTTCCAACTGTATAAAGGCGCATCTATTTAATCAAATCGACCTGAAACGATCACAGCTAACGGTTATATTATACATGTCTAAAATATGATTAACTTAGGACAACACGCCATTGACACTTCGGCGATGGTACCAGCGGAAGACTGGGTGGACACAGTTAAAAAGTCTGGCAAAAGTGAGTTTCATTTTCATCAAGTTTTGCGTACACTTTTCTGATTTTACTGTTTTTTATTCATCAGTAAGTATGAGTAAATTTCCTGTTTACTCATCATACCTTTTAGGCAAGCATATATTGGAAATCAACCAGGACTTTCACAGACAGTATCCGGAGCCAGAAGCAATTGGTCGAGGCGAGTTTCACCTTACGGGCGAAGCCGCTGAGATGGCTAATAAGCTGGAGGAGAAAGTGCAGGTGAGGGAGGAAAGCTTCATAATAGCTAATCACTGTGAAAACTTAATTATGTTTTGTTAAGTACGAGTAAATAATGTATCATTTAACTAGAGTACTAAGTTGCCCGAAAAGTCTTTTCAGAAAAGTGATTTGTCTCAAAAAATAAAGAAAAGATTAGATCAATAAGTTTCAATAGGGGAAATGCCAATGTTTTGACTATTTAACAAGCTATTGATCGCTAAAAATGATCAGGCATAAGCAAAGTTATATTCATTTTCCCGCAAAATTTCAAATCCGAAAATGGTGGTCTATACCTTGATCGTTCAGCTATCCACTGTGTGGTATCAGTGGAAATTTGATTTTCGCAGTTAGTACTTAGTCGGCTCAGAGATTGATAAAATGAATAAATGTGAGTTAAGGGCACATACTTCTGACAT
The DNA here is from genome assembly GCA_002796945.1 of Plectus sambesii. Taxonomy (NCBI): domain Eukaryota; kingdom Metazoa; phylum Nematoda; class Chromadorea; order Plectida; family Plectidae; genus Plectus; species Plectus sambesii. The sequence goes on from NIUQ01003780.1 coordinate 1,721, forward strand.
TCTCTCTTTGAATTTTCGCAGTATCTGATTTTGAAAAAAAGTCATGAAGTGTTTGAAAAGGCTTTCAGACAACTAAACATATTTGAAATCGATGCCATTTTATAAACATGAAACTGATTTCGTTGAAATTTTAACAGAAAGAAAGTAGTGCTTTGCTTGGATTAATATCATAGAACTGTTGATATTGCACTACCGCGAAAGTGTAAGCGCCGTAATTGGTCAGAAAACCAGAAATTACCGAAAATAACTGAGTGATGACCAATCACCGCGCTTGCAGTTCTGCATTTGTTATACTTTTATGAAACTGGTCCGTCGAGTTTGTTTTTGTAAGTAAAAAGTTATTCAGGTTGCTCATTGTTTGCAAACAAGTGATTAGCTTGAATGCTAACAATTTTACGGTGGTTGTTCTCGGTGATTTCCCATAACAAGTTTTATAAATTTAGTGAGCCTTACTATTTTCCCCTTGTTATCAAAAAACAACCCCCGAGAAAGTAAAAACTTTCATTGGTCCAGGAAAGTGACTAGCTTTAATTCAGCCATTATTGAGATTTATTTCAATCACATATTTTAGGCCCTTGAATCTAGCAACGGATATACAAAAGGTCGCAGTGCACATTTGGCGAATGCAACTGTAAGCGACTCAAGAGGAATTATGTATTACGTAAGAAAATAACTCAACATTCTGAATCCATCTGCATTCTCTACTGCGGTGTTTCAGATAAGATACGTGAAGGCGCCATTTGACGAAGAACCTCGCGCCGTTAAAGTCTTCAACTACCTTCAGATTCTGTCCGCATGCTTCCTGGCGTTCAGTCATGGATCCAATGATACCGCGTGAGTAGTACTCGTAAATTTTTGAAATAAGACATATGTGCACACTGAATTTTCCTGGGCAATCCTTTTCATGATGATATCATGCACGTATAAAGCATTATGTAGTTCGAAATTTTAATAGTGAGTTAAAGAGAGTTATTTGTTGTCTTCCAGTAGCACGGCAGTAAGAGCGATTCGCAGTTGTCAAAAAATTTTGTTCCTGGCGCTCCTAACAATATTTTTGGTCAAATTCAATAGCAGTCTCATAATATTTATCGCCTTTTTGGCGTCAAAATACGTTCCTTCAGTTCGATCGCCGTTACGACCAATGCTATCCTTCATATTCAATTTATGAACACCGTTCAGGAACTCTGTCGGACCCCTTGTGGGGTTGTTTGTTACATATCATTTTGGTCTCGCTTCGTACGACACCGACAACAATCCAGACATGGAGTACGTCATCTTGTTCGGCGCTCTCAGCATGTTAGTCGGATTGTGGGTGATGGGACATCGCGTCATCAAAACAATTGGCAAGGATCTCACCGATATCACCGCACCCAGGTATAACGATGGTTTGATTAAATTGTTGCACATGTGCTGCGCTGTTAAGCCCATTGCGTCATAAAGAGTATTAAGTATGCTCGGCTATGAACGTCACTGGTACATTTGCAGAAAAAATTTAACTAAATCGTCAATATTTAGTTTTTGTTTCAACAAGTTTCGCTCTGGCATGAAACAATATCTTATTGGTTTTGGGGCCAGCTTGATGTACAGTGTATATTTCTGATTAGCAAATATCTCCCCCATCACTGCAGTGGGTGTGCCCCAAATCCAAGCCAAAGCCCAAACCAACCCTTCTCCACTGCCAATGAGCAGTACCTCTACCCCTGCTGCATTGTATGGTGACAGACCGGTTAGGAAAACACCTTTTAACTGCGTTTAAAAATAATGTGTTTGCTTTTAAACGACAAAGATGGACGGATCGCAGAAGTTATCAAACCATATGCCTTGCTTCATACTGAATTTGTTTCAGCGGCTTTGCCATGTCACTGGGTACGGCCTTCACAGTACTGTTTGCGAGCAAAATTGGCATTCCTGTCAGCACAACCCACTGCATGGTCGGCGCTGTATTGTGCGTCGGCATAGCCCGCTCGAATCCGAAAGGCGTTTCATGGAAGGTGTTCAGGAACATCGTCTTTGCCTGGTTGGTCACAACTCCAGTCGCCGGACTTGTCTCGGCGGGCGTCGCCTGGGTTCTAGCGCACTTCATTCTCGGAACATATTAAACATAGTCTAATTCGTCTCTCTCTAAATATGCAATTATCAGGGTGTCAGGGCAGAAAGGTATGCAGAGCGGTGCACGGAACTTACACCATATATAACGTAAACCTTCCCATGACTTGCGCTAAGTGCAGTAAATGATTTTTGTACCCTACCGTGTCGAAAATAGTGCGTTGTCACATTTAAATGTGAAAACGCATAGGTGACACGCAATAATCACTTGCTGCAATTAGCGCCAATCTGGCGAAATTTATTTTTGGTGTGGATTGTAAGTTCTGGCCACGATGCAGAGCGCGGGTCGTACGGTGCTATCCTGATATTAACTGAAAAGAGTCGCGTCGAACTAGTTTTGAAACTAAACATCAGAAAGACTGGATTCGCGAACGGTGCAGGCTACGCCGCAGAATTTAGCCCAAATATCATCGGTACATTAAATCGTGTAGCTCATTTAACATAACATTAAATGACATATTTGTTATTATTACGATAAAAACGATGTTTGTCATTATTATAAGCTATATTGTCTATCTATTGGTGCGTATCATACCTGCCTGCTGTTTTGCGCGCGAAACTTTTTAACATTTGGCCTACAATTTAACAGGACTCAACAACTTTGTGTGACTTTTGCTCATTTGCCTGCGCCAATTTCAAAAACTACAATCGATTAAATTTGATAAGCTGATTCGATTGTAAAAGGAGTGTAAGCGATTCGACTGTGGATAGTTGGGTTATATTTCCTGTAATCCTTCAGCTGTTGGATAACGTATTGAATCAAAAAGAGATTGCGGTTTCCGTAATCCCGCTACTGAATGCATATATTATATTTTTCATGCATTTTTTCTTGCTACCTTCAATGTTGCGCTGTACGCTCTCGTTTTAAATAGAACCAGTCGTGAATAAAGATCACTAATTACTTATAACGTGCGTGATATTGGCGTTGTGAACTGTTTCCTTTCTTGTTTTAAGAAGTTTTTTACTTGCTTGAACAAATCCAAAGACTAAACAGAGAACGGAAGATGATGACCTAACGGAAACAAAGCCCGCATTCATGAAAAGCACAAACCAACGGAGAGCAAGGATATTCTTATTTTAAAATAAGCAGAAAGTGTTTACAACGCGTATAGGCTATCGCGTTGGGACCCTCGTTTCTGATGGGCGGCGCGATCGACGTGGGTTGTAACCAACTACATATGCTTATACTTGAGCGAATAAGGTGAAGATCGAAAACGCACCACGGCAAGCAACGTTATCGGACAAAAGTTATAACTTCCATTAGTGAAGTGGTTTGACGGATGATTGTTGACAAACGACAGGTGGTGCGGATCAAAAGGACACTCGGGTTATTTTTATAACTTTTTTGACAATATTCAGGTGATGGTGGTGTTAAAGTTTGCTATATTGACGATATGCACTACTCGCTTAACGCTGAAACGCACGTGAACATGTCACGATAGTACTCTGCAACTGAGCACACAGCATTCCAGTCTGAACATTTTCGTATTAATAAAGAAGCCAAGAAAAAATTCATCGATGTCATTGCCATCTCAATGGATTCACTTGACATATTCAAAGACAACTCTTGGCGCTGCGCAATTCATATTTGTTAGCAATCAATGTGTGTTGCGCGTAATAGCGTGCGCGCGCGTCTGCGTATTTGGAACTAATTTCGATTGAATGAAGTATAACGGCGTGCGCGGGATAGATATTAAAATTTTCAGTTCTCTGTTTACCAGAGTTTTGTAGAATAGGTCAAAACGGCACATGTCGGGCAATATATTGCAAAATCCGAAGGACTTCGCAGCAGACATCGTCTCGTATGGGAAATTTCCTCTCCCCTTCATAATGATATGCGCAGACTATCGTTGTCGTCCCCGCACCGTTCACCTCTTCGTGAATTTTGCGCGTCGTATGAAATCTATTTGAAAATCTCATCTTATGAATACATTTCCATACTTTACAGAAGATGAACTACTACAGATTGAAATAGATTTTTTCTTCAGCTACCAATTCAATAACAACTCTTTATGCGGTAGAAATATGTATCGCGAGCTTCTATGATAACAGTGTTATCTCATAGATCTATGTCATACCACAACTACGCCATAGCCTTTGTTTGTTCTTGCAATAGGGAAGTGAACGCTTGAGTAAGTAAACGTTATGTAATTGAAGCCGCTGTGAGTTTTAATCTTTGCTCATCCCATAGATAGTGAGATGGCGCTATTTTATCGCGCGCTGAAGGAGACGTGGGGCGCGTTGTTACCTCCTTATTCAGAAGTGCAAATAAAACTAATAACTTATCGGGCAACCCAAGTCAAACTACGAGTCGACAGAATTAAATACGCTTCGTAAGGGCATTCAAAATTTGCTTTACTTTAGTGGAAAATAATTCTAAATAACAAACTATGCACATAAAGTGAGAGTTGTAGAATAGACAGCTTGTTTAAATCGAAATCTGAAATGAATTTCGACACATGCTTGATCTTTTTCTGTGCGAAATCTAAGAATATTATTACAACATTGCAACTTTCATTTTCTTAGCACTTTTTGTTTATATAGAGTCTGCTTCGATCGACAAAATGAAATTTGTGTTCTATGACAATGAATGTTTATGTAGTCAGTGGCAACCTACCGGCTACTACTCGCGCCACCTGCTATAATAGGCGTTTTGGCACGATAATCTTATTTCTCGGGAATGGTTTTGATTGGATTTATAATAGAATCACATTCTCTTTGGGGTAAAAGCATATTTCTTGTTAGTCAATTATCGGTGAAAGGAAATAAGTCTTTTTGAAAGAATAAAGAAGAAAGGAATGACACGACTACGACAGCCTGTATATATTCTTAAATTTTAAACTGTGTATGATAGTATGATCAGAATTTCGGTGACAGAAGGACGGGCATACACTATAGGCGCTCAATTTGAAACGTCATAGTCAAGTCAAGTGCTGAATGGATTATGTGTCGTTCCCCAAAAGCGACCGCATTAAAAAAAACAGTTAACCACTTGATTTGCACTAATGCATTTAGCTTCATATTTTCAAATTATCCGTCGCGCACTTCAGATGTTACAGTCAATCTTTCACAGAAGTATCAAAGTGTGTTGGCGACTGAAGATCGCATTGGGCTAATCTGAGGTCCTGAATCAGCTTTTCCTGCGTCCTGTACTTTGTTTGTAAAACAAAGGTGAAACCGACTTATTTCATAAACACATTAGTGCAGTGTCGCTTTTAGTTTCGATGATATCATTAAAATCGATGCTCTGACTGATCGCTCTCTGACGGAGGATCTTTCACCGGACGTTCAGGAGCTGAGCTAATATGTAGTCGTAAACTCAGAAATTTTATTCCGAATGTGGGGAGGTAAAGCGGTTCGTTAAACACGAAGCCATGAATAAAAAGTTTCTGACCTTATTTTAGTTTAAAACATTGTATTGTCACTAGAAGAACTTTACGGCTGTTTTGACTAAATTAGAAAGTGATATTATCGCATTTCACTGCGTAATCTGTTCAATGCTTGATTATCGTCAGTATCTTGACCAAAATCAGCTGCAAAACCATAGTTCAGCATTAAGACTATTTTCTTAACATGATTCAAATGTAATTTCTCGTTTTACATTGTATGAAAAGAGTTTTTTGCATCGCAAGTGAAATAAAATATAAATTATTTAATGTGAACACCTGAATCACGAGCAAATAAACAACTTTCAGATATCGGGCGCTGAAGGCCTTTGAAATCGATAGAGAAATACAGTTTTGGTCACTTTTCAAACAGCGACCTCACATTCTTGTTCGAAATACTATGTGCAACACTTATAGATTACATTTGAACCTCAGCTGTACTTTTGCTCAACATGCTGGTGCGCAAACATTCTGTAACAGTCGCACACTGGCTAACATCGGCGAATAATGATAAAACTTTTTCCTTCTGTTCTCAAATTTGCTCTCACCTAAGCGCATTCACTTGCATATTCAAATCATGTGAATATGATCTTCTGTTCCTCGCTGCTATTAATCAAATTTACTCAAAGATTCTGTTTGAGCAAAAACGGGACCATTGAAACAGCCTTACTGTTGCCCGTGTCATTCATTATTCTCATGAGAGAGAGCAGCTCGGGATGAAAGCCAAAGTCCTTGGCAAATCGAATACAATGGATGCAGAAGATGTAGCGATATTAAATTTTCTCTAATAGTACTGATTGATCGGTGATCAACGGTTGCGTGCACTTAATTACTTTTCCATGTGCTTCATCGCACGGTTCCAATTTGTTTTCCTCTTATCACGAATCGTTCTTATACGCGGGAAAAGTGGGATATGTAGACTAGCGCTTAGGTAAAATGCGATTCGTTGAAAATAATGCTATTGTATACCCAAAACAAATAAACTTGTTCAAAAATATTTCGAATAGTTCTCTTTAGTGTAAAAATTGAAATCACCGTTCGTGTCACTGCTATAAATTTGAAATTGGATTGAATTGCTAGCTGAATATTTATATGATAAAAATTAATATCATTTTGATTCATACAGTCTCTTCATCTGATATGGCAGATAGAGTAGAGCGGATGCGCGTGGAATGTCCAACCTGTCTAAGAAAAAAAGATAGGGACGCAAATGAACAAAGCTGACGTATAAAAGTATCTCTAATGCACGCGCGTACTTCAACTGGACGGATGCGCCACGGGCTATAATTTGCAATATAGGAAGCGCTCTTTGGTAAAATGGCTTTAAACACGCATGAACTTTGAAGCGCGCAGAATGTTCATGTCCGCCCGCCCTCTTGAGGGTGACTGCTAATCTTCCATACTCATTAACAGTGCGCCCTTTTTTGCACTACTTATAAGAGGGAATGTCGTTGAAAAGTGCATTAAATTATCTTCAGAAACACGGCGAATATGTCGGCTGTTAACATGACCAATTCGGCGCTGCAGTCATTGGTGGACGCATCAGGAATCAAGGCAATGCAAGGTGGCGTCTTGTTCGGACTGAACCTGCTCATCATCATCGTCATCTTCTTTCATCGTCTTCTGCGACAACAAAAGGAATATATAATAGTCGTGGGAAGAGCCTTCTGCGATGCCCTACGCGGATTCGCTATGATCATTACTGGCTTAGGAAGAATCTTCATGGTCAAATACGGTTCAGGTCAGAAAAAAACTATTTTTTCGAGAAGCAGTTTCGGAAATTATCCTATGATAATTATTTTTGAAAATTATTTGACTAATGTTAACTTCATCTGAATAATGTAGCCTTAAAGAAGTCATATGAAGGTGCTAATTTGATTGGGTAGATAGTTTAAAAACTAGAGCAGAAGGCGTCTGTATTTTCAAAGCCTCAGGCACAGTAAAAGCCAATAACAGAAGAACACTTTTAGTGCGACGTTCAAAACACAGCGTTATAAAGCGCGCCAACTGTTCTAAAGATAAATTCGTAATATAGCTATAAAAAGAAGCGTTGTTATTGCAACACATGCGTTAAGAATGTACCTCGTGACGTCACAGTAATGATATCTGAGCGCCTCACGCTATTACAATTGAAACATTTGTAATGACAATTGCTTTATTAAATTAACCACGAAGTACGGGCAGTACAAGAGAAGGTAATCATTTCAGGTTTTGTGTACGTCTCTCGATGGGAGTGCTATCTAAAGCCGTGGAACATTCTGTTCGACTTTTCCGACCCATTGGGCGCGTACGTGCTGGTGATGGTGTCGCTGGATCGACTGTTCGCAGTGTCGCTTCCGCTGCGTTACTTTTCCTTGACGACCGACTACGCGTGGAAAATGAACGGCGCTCTCTTTTTTTTCGTACTCAGCAATGTTGCCGTTGGCGCCGTGCTTTCCTACACGATGCCCAACTCTCATGTACCCCTTTTTCCCTCTTACTGTTACTATTCTGAGCACAGCGACCATCCGGCCTATCAGCAGTACATTGTACTTTGCCGAATCGTCCCACCCACGATCAGCGTCATCCTCTACGCCTTTGTCCTGATCAGATTGAGACAGGTTTGTAATTGCTCTCATGAAGTACGTGTGAACTATGATCAGAGATGAGTCTTGAGGCTGAAACAACTAAAGATTATATGGGAAGTAGAGCCACTTTCGGCAGAACTTTAAGACGCCAACCTTTCACCAACAATAGCTCCCCTCCTCGATCTTGGATGCTATTGCCATTTATACGCAATTCATAATGTATACAGTTAATATTAATCGATCACCCTTGGTTTGCCCTCTTCCTGCATCAATTCTTATACTATATTTTCAACAAGCCTTTGCTAGGTGATCCATTGTATACAAATTCAATGAAAACAGTTTTCAATTAAAAAAGGACGCTTTTGATATTGATTTGGCTCGGAAAATGTCCTTATTAAAGTGGAAATATAAAGAAATCAGAGCTGATTGATTACTGGGAGTATGTAGCTCCATCAGTTCGTCTATTCATTCATTATTTGCTTGACAACGGTCGAGCTCCATGATGCCCACTCTATTTTACCCAGTACAGGCTCTGAGAGGGAAAATAGCGAATCTGTCTGGAGCTACGTGGTGTATGCCCCCACACACGTGCATTCAGAAACCCCATTCCATCCACCCAATTAGAATTATATAGCTGCCTGCGTTGGAGGTTTGGGATTTATGATAATTTTCGATTTCTTTTGCAGCACTATAGTCGAATGACAGGCGTCAGCGAGCAGCAGCAAGCACAGCAGATGAAGAAGCTGGGTCAAATTACAATCACCCTGGGCATCGCCTGCTTCGTCACACTCACCGTCCACGTCATCCCAGTGCTCTATCAGTACGCCTTCGTCCCCTATCTCGGTGCGCCCGCCTGGGCCTCGATGTACTCTGACGTATATTTACTCAACAACATGGAGCCATTGATGAATATTTTCATCTATCTGATCAGACAGAAGGATCTTCGCGCAGCATTTATCTTGGTATTACGCTGCAAACAGCTGAAGCCGGCTGTTCAGAACGTCGCTCGCCACACTGGCAGCGAGCCTCCTCGTCACTCGCAGCAGAGAAATGTGATCGCTGTGCAATCGGTCCAATGAAGAATATTTTGGCTTTTGTTGTGCTGACATCCCACGGATAGTATATCGTGAATCTTTTGAAGAATCAGGACACAATGCAGCCGACTCATACAAAGCGTAACCATCAGAAATTGCACTGTCAATGACCCGCCATTAAAATTATTAAGTGTGATTTATATGCACAAAGCAAATTAAATGAAAACTAATTTATTACTGTGTAATAGTATGTTTAGTGTGTTTTGTTTCGATTTGAAATATTGAATAAGCACAGAGTAACCAATAAATAAGATCTGAACGCTAAAACATACTGAAAAAGCAATAGTGAATGTCGTATGCCTAAACGCAAGACGCACAATAAAACCTGTATATAATATTTTGAACAATATTCGCGCAAGTGCAATAAATAACAAATCAGCGAAGTCATTTTGAGAAATACACTTTTAATGGCATGCTGTATCCTCTGAATGCTTTGAATCACTGACATTTAACTAAATTCATACAAGACTTGCACATAGTTCTTTTTAGGATGCCTCACGACTAGAACTGATAATAGCTGAACAATTAATAATGAAATGACAAATGTTCGCTTAAATGGAACTGCAAATATAGTTCTTGCTGTAGAAAGCGATGTCTTCTATCAAGAATGAACAGATTGTTTAGCGATCAGTTTAATCATCAGGCAGACAGAGTGTTATGCGTATTGAAATTCGAAGCTAATCTGAATAAGCAGCACTGTTCTCTCCAATATAATGTCGCTAATAAACGCCATCTCATAACTAGAACTGGAAAGGAATTTTGTGAGAAATCTTTGACTATTTGTATGTGTTCATTCTATTGTTCTATTATATATTGATAGTAATATCGCATTTTATTGCGGATAGTTGTAGTTAGTCAGTCAAATCACGAGTGGGGCCATAAGTGGGACCAACTTCCATAAATATTAATACGATATAATACAGAAGCGGACGAGCGTAACGCTATCGGCGGTTGTAGGATTGTGTGATGAGATTCCTGCTGTTAAAATTGCATTTGTAAGTATGCGTAGGGTGTTTTACGGTAGTCGAGGTGGAGCGTTAGTCCCTTATTTGTACCAGTGTCAGTTTAGATTGAATGATCCAACGAGATCGGGAGAAGCAATTATAGCTTCTTCTGTTGCTATCGAAACCGAACGTGCTGAAGTACGCGATATTGAAGTTCAATACTTAATTATTCCAATATCGATTGCAACCACCGAAAGTGTGCTTAGCTTCTCTGTACTTATATTTATGACTGCGGACATGAAGCTATCAAATTTTTCTGAAATGCAGTCTCCCAAATACATTTGAGTTTCCAGTATATAGCTCGTGAGTTTTATTATGCTAAAATGAACGTACTTTGTGAATGAGTTATTATATTATTGCAAATTAAGCATATATGCAATTTCACTCCAAATATAAAGCAAATGTTAGCAAAATGTTATCAATCGATGGACATCTAGCCACTACAATCTCTTTATCAATTGTATAGTTATCTATCAGTGTTTTGTGTTTATGTGTCCCGTAAAAAATGTTCCTGCAATTGGTTGAACCGCAGCGCGCTCATCTTGTGAACTTACCAACGCACGCACGAGTTCAAGTTATTCAACGTCAGTAAGTATACTGACAAATCCTACAATTGCTTTCAACCTGTTTACATTGCAGTTGAAGATATGACTAAAATCCCTGAAGTTCCGACCACTTTTTGCTTTGTTGACAGCCATTTTATTCACTCTTAATTCATTGAAAGTTACGGATTCGATCTGGGCCTGCGAATAAGACGTGAAATCAAACTTCAAGCGTTAGCAAGTAATACGACCCCCGCTATATGTGAGATGATTGAAAGCTGGAATACCGCCTACGTTATCCACCGCTTCCATGCAACAGTAACTAACAAAAGTAAGAGCAAGGTCTGAGTACCGGACGACCATGTTTGTGTAGGTTTCTCGTTGACGACAGTCGTGTTGGTCAAATCGCATGCGATTTAATTCAAACGTCAGGTACCTGTCTCTATGAGATACACATGTTCACATCATCAGATATTAGCGATGTCAGACAATGAAGCGCTGAGCGCTACTTTACATTCAGTTGAAAGGGGGCATTGCTTCAAACTGCTCTATCAGAACAAAGGGAAATAGCTAACTATTTCTCATTGTACCCGACCAGTTGGAGAATACCTGTGTTTAGTCGATTTGCCTTTGAGAGGTGATACGCAGATTAAGGTTTAGGCTTAGGCTTCGGGCAATCCGTGAGATATGTAACTTTACTATAATAAGACAGAATAAGGCACACAAAATATTAGAATAAAGGTATTATCATGGACCCAGGGGAAAGTAACAAAATTTACGCAAAGATAGGATTAGATAAGAAGACGTTCTTTAACTTTCTTAACTTTGATCGGCTACTGAGTTTAAACGTTACGTTACCGCTAAAGCAAAGGTAGAATAGGATCATTGGGACGTAGACGTGTTACGATTACGATTTTACGGTTGCTGATTCCGAGCATTGGTGCCCACTCGATTCCGATTCCAGAAGCATTTTTTCAGGATATAATCTGCATCAGAAAATAATAACTTCTTTAAGAATCAGAATCGAAATCATTATCTCTGGAATTTCAGCATCTTTAAAGGCACACGCTTGCTTCATGAAGCGAACTTAGCACCGCGACTGACTTCATCGTCTTCACCTGGCCTGAAGATTGACAAAGTTCAAGAAATGAGGATATCAAGTGGCGCGATTTCATGCCGTATCTTGACAGCAATCATTCTATTCGAGTTGTACAGTACAGTTGCATCAACAAACCTGCAGCTAGAGTGCAAGAAAATAAGCAAATCCTACTGGTATGAACCAACAAAGAGCTGTATTGTCCTTAATACTCTCAAGCGGCAACTGGCTTATGCCAAATTGATGTGCACAGATATTCCCGGATATCGTGGACATTTGGTTCATGTTCAGAATGGGGAAAAACTGAAAAACATTAGCGCCTTTATAATCGCGGTAGGTTGTTAATTCTTAAGATAAAACTCATTGCTGTCTTATCTTTGAATCAGGAAAATAGATTGTTCTCCGTATTCGCTTTGTAACTGTTTCTACAACGTACTGATATAATTAATTGAATTTTGTTTTAAAAATACTAGAAAAATTCTTGGACAGAATCTTTCACTTTTGCCAGGTGAAATATGACTGTTTTATACCACTCATTGTCGCTGATAATTAGATATTAATCGCAAAGTATTTATTCTCATTTTAGGTCAGATAATTCTTATGTTTATTGAATTGATACTGATGCCATATGGGAAATTTTGCAGGAATCTAATGATGGCTATTTTTTTCGAACCTTAATTTTAGAATGAAAATAAACCGCTAAAGTTGCAATATAATTGCATTCGCATTTTAATCTAAGTGCTTCAACACAATATGATTCATATCGTTTTTTGAAATAAAGGCGGCTTGTAGACGACTGGTGAATTGCCGACGTGGACAGGGCTAGAACAAGATCCACCTCCGTTGGGCAACTTCTTTTTGACCAGACCAGACGGGTTCCGTCTGGGACTGAACAGAAATGCATTCATAGCAAGCCAATTATATATTTTTGGTTATAACAACGTTGGTGTTGTGATCAGCAATAAGCAACTAACTGATTATCATGCCCCAACATCTCTATTCCAACACATGTGCGAATACGGTAAGTTTGCATGGTGTTCCGTCCAAGTCTAACTAACCGACTGCTATCCTATACCGGCAGACTGTATCGCTCTTTATCAACAATGTAGCGTGTTAAATTTACATCGATTATCGAAGTACACGATGACCGTGTTATTGATCAGTTTTATACTTATAGGAATTCATTTGCCTGCTTGAACAGAAAAATTACGAACTAATAGAAAGCCATTTATTCTTCCAGTTTTTTATCTTTAATCCAGTTTAGAAACTTGAATTCATTTGAGAGCATTTGCTTAAAAATATGGCGAAGTTTTGATTCAATTTATGATGGAAGACTATTTTGACCCATTCAGTTTGATATCCCCGACAGTATCATCATCTATTAGTATTTCAATGTGAAGTCACATATACCAAGAGGTAGGTTACGTGTTCATAAAATGTTGTTCTGTTCGATTAAACCCTGCATCCTAATAAGATGCAAATGTCATCATAATTCTAACATCGCTATGAAATATAACTTTTTATGCCAAAACTGTCAATATTAAAATAATATAATTCAATAAAACGACTCCAGGGGCCAATTTCATTAAACTGATAAAACTGATGTAAATTTAAACGTAAAAATATAACCATATTTATGCATTCACATAACTCATTTGTTCACAGTGTCTGTTATGATAATGCAGAATTTGTGATAACATTCCATAATATAACTGAATTCTGAATTTGCATTAATTCAATGACATGGCCCCAAGTGGGATCCAACAGATTTTTTCTTTACAGAAGAGCATTTGCGCTACACACCCACGGAATTGGAAAGGGAATGTACCGCTTTGACGGTTCCCCATTTGTACTACAAAGGATCGTGCTATGTTCGCGATGAATCATGGAGCTATTATATCGACGCAAAGGCAAAATGCAATCATATCGACGGCTTCAACGCTCGTCTTGCTATCATACCGACAACAAAGCTGATCAATGTAATTGATCAGACGCTGACTATGCCGGTACGCGAAGAATACTGTGAATTTGATTGATATGAAAGCCATTGGACGACATGATACTCAGTATCTTGTTACGGTTCATAATACGTTTAAGAAGATATGGGCCTCTGCCAGCGCTTGAGGGATGTAAAGGGGGAGGAGAGCGCACACCCGCTATCCTCCCCGTATCCTGATCCGATAACGTAAACTGTATAATGCGCTATATGCGGCAGTGAAAATTCTTCGGGAGACCATTTTCACTTTAATTTCGACACATCCAAAGTCAAACAATATATTTTAAAAACTAAATTCAGCGTGCACACTTTATATTTGGGGGCTTATGTAAATCCCCAAAGTAGCACTGGAAAACAAGAATTTTCTGTAAAAAGGTTTTGATTGGCAGCAGTTTGTGAGCGATTGGTGATGATTTGTCATCGATTGATGTGCGCGAGCAGGAAGCCTTCATATGATGAAGGAGTGCACGCGG
>NIUQ01003781.1:0-15981 GCA_002796945.1 Plectus sambesii
AAAATCACTAATCAGAAGCGCAAATATGGCTTGTTCTTGATGATGTGCTTGTCGAGGGCCGCCCAGAACTTGCTAAGAATGGCTCTATCGAGGTGTCGCTTGGTGCGGGACAAAGAAAGCACACTAACGCTCCATTTTCCAACATTGGGGTCGAGGTTAGACTCGTCGTACTTGACGTGGAAGGCGGCAATGCGAGCAAAGATGTCCGTGGGTACGCCGCCCCATTGCCAACCTTTGAACTGCCACGCCGGTCCCTGCACGAAAACCGCCACGATTCGGTCCCACTCGTCCGCCGTCAACTTCAGAGGGTTATCGATCACGCGGTATGGCACCGTCACGCCGCCCTCCTTGCTTCGCTGCAGCAGCACTTCATTTTCCCGCCGAATTCCCTGCGCCTTCTTCTCTTCTGTCGATACAAAGCGCAGGTCCTGAACATCGAGGGGATTATTGCAAATTTTAAACAACTTCATATAATTTAAAGTTCTCTCTTTATCATCCAATTTTTTTCAATCAGTAACAAAAGTCCAACTAGTATACCGTAGAACGCCAACTTAAACGTATCTTTAGCACGGATACCGTCAAGTAAAAACCTCAGCGATCTGTTACTGACTAAGTAATTACGACAACAGAGATGTTATATCAATTAAAATTTAGTAATAATCGAGCAACAAACCTGGAGCAAATCGCAGACGTTGTACATGGTGATAAGGGAGGTACCGGCGGCGGGAATGACGATAATGGGGGTACGCGAGACGCGTTTCTGCTGCTTGGGAACGTCGGCGGTGTTCTGGACGGCCTTGGCGGGTTGGGCGCCGATGGCGGAGAGCGGTTTGGCGCCCTCGGTGATAGTCTTCAAGGAAGCGCCGCGGAAGGTCAAGCCGGTGTCGATTTGGAAGCCCGCCGTCTCTTCGCGACGGAATTTCTCCTGATCGTATCGACTGTACCCCGTCTGTTGCTGCTGGCGCTGGTTCTTTAGGGGGTCGGGGGCGTTTGTTAGCGGCTTCGGCGCATGCTGCTCGGAGAGGGCTTTATTCCCGGCGTCCTCCCGAGCCTTGATCCCCTTCAGGATACCGCAGATGGGGGTGTGGAAGTTCTTCATGGTCGTCTCCAGGCAGCTCATGCGCGTCAACCAGACGCGTTCGCGCGATTTCAAGTCGCGATCGATTTGATCTGTATCCATAAGAATCTCCCCCTCCTGCGGCCGCTCGAAACCATCGTCCGTCGACTTAATCGTCGTCCGCTTGTGAGCTTTCGCCTAAAAAATGACAGTGACTTTGAGAAGTCAAACGGTAACAAAGCGATACCCAATATCGCAGAAAAGAACGATGCTTTTTGCGCTTTTCATAGAATCCATTGTTTAGGTTTTAATAGAGGCAAATGGCTAACATAGCATGATGGTACTTTAGGTTATTCCATTGGGATTTAGCTATATTTGTTATATTCGAATTTAATGAAATGGCTCCTAGAAAGCGGACGTTGACGTTCGGCACATTCAAAATTTTCTGCTGAATGAAATACACTCTCAGAAATGAATAACGTAATCGCAGGTTCAGCTGCCACAGAGCAACCTTTCACGTTCTATCAAGGAGGCTGCAAGCATTCAGTGCGCACAATTTCGCCGCTCAACTTTTTGTGGTAAAAAGAAAACTGGTTCTTTATCCGCTGGCTAATCAAAATATGCAGCTAAAATGCAACGGAACCCTAATGCGCTACATACTTAAATGTCATAAATCATTACGAAGCAAAATAAGCCCGCAAAAAAAGAGAAAAAATGAACACAAAGCAAACTAATAAGCGCTACCTTGCTTTTGAGTGCGGCTATTTTCTCGGCGGTGAGATCCTTAGTGAGATCGCGAAGGGCGGCGGAGGAAGCTTTGTCGCCGCCGGCGGCGGACTGAGCATCTAGAAGACTCTCGATGCGCTGCTGCTTGTCCTTGTGGCTGAGCGCCGAAGTCGACGCGTCATCATAACGCGCCTTTTTCGCTTCGGGGCCCTCGAGTGCATCTGTCAATTTCGCTATCTGCACTGGCACCGGAATCGGCGCTGTTACGTCCACTTCCTTGAGATGATCTCTTTCGCCTTTCAAATATTCTAATAGCTCCTTTCTGCAATTTTCACGCTTTCATTGAGTGATCACTTTTCGCGCACACTTCACGAATGTTATTTATAATTTATTACTCTCACTTCAACAATATACTGATTATTATACACTGTATTAAGTAATAATAAGCGATTCATAGACTTTCTGCTGGATAAACTAACTTCTGTATATGGATATAGCTAAATATTGCTATGTATTGCTGTGTGAAGTTATCCATGTTTATAATTATGTATACGATACATCTGCGTTAAATCAAGTCACGAATAAATTTGCTCATATGTTCTACGGATAATATATTATAGCAGCTGGATATAAGAGAAATATGGATGTGAAAAACTTTACGATATTTCTTGTACAATGCTATAACACTATAGAGACTACGATAGAACACTTTGCCATTCCCTACATTTTCTCTACATCCGGGTTCTAATACATATCATACGTATTGTTTTGCTATTTTCATATGAAACTGAATTGCTGACTGAAAAATAAATAAGTTCCAAGAGCGACATAAATCAAAACCATTGAGCATTGTCAATTTAATAGGAAGAAAAGAGCAATATTTCAACAAAGCAAACCTGTCTGGACGGCTCACAGGCACGACAGTAAGACCGGCAGCTTCCTTGACGTACGCAGTGTGAACCAATTCGCGTTTATTCCAAAATACTAGCAGCGACTCGAGCGTATAGTACTCGTTCGGTCTGCCGTAAATTCTGTGGTTGGTCTTGACATCTCTGCGGAACGCCACGTCTCCAAACACGATGAACTGCTCGGTGCCCTGCTTTACTTCTTTCAGTGGGCGTCTGCCGAGCGCATATTCGCGCAATAACTTTAAAGGATCAGCCATGGTTCTTCTTTCGAGGTGGAATTATATTCGTTTACTTCGAGACCAAGTAGGCGTTCACTTCGTCAAGGAAGCTTTGTCTGACAGCCTCTGCAACAAAAATCTGAAGAAATTAACGCGATAGAACAGTATTTGTCAGATATCGCGCGATTATCTGAATTCAGCACCTTCCATTCTATTAGAAAAGAACAACAAACGATAGCGAAACGCGACGCTATGATCGCTGTTCTATCATCTTGGGCCATAAGCAAATGCGATCTGCTCGCTTCGTCATATACGCGAAGAAATAAAAGAAGAAGCTAACGGTTCAAGATGTCAAATCATCGTTGAAAAACATTTCGGAATTATTTTTAAACTGTTATTTGATTATAAATCCAATCGCCCAATACTTAACGCTTACGTCGTACACTTTTGCGTTCTGCGTAAACACCAACGCCACGCTACTTTCAAGTTACGGTATTCCGAACAAACCTTGTACATTAATTTATTAAATCGATTTGTGCATCTGTTTCAACTCCGGTGAATGTTACAATAAAGGGAGAACTCTAGTCCCACTCCCACTGAAGTTTTATCAGAAATATATATAATTCGCACAATTTTCAAAGCAGGAACAGTCGACCACCAAATTTCTCCTTCGCTTTTCGTCCACTGAGTATCTCCGGAAAGCACAGAATCACAGGTTGTACCGCGCAAACTTAGAATTTAAGCATAATGGGCCGGTGTCACATCGCTTACTTTAGGTTAGATTGCTTTTAGGGGATATATCCCGTGTTACGTTTAGCGCGACTTCAACTGAATACGTGATGAGATCAGTCAAATAACACTGTCAGCAATTGTCTATTCGCGAAAAATGCACAATTTATACGATACTGTGGAGTTGTTTTCAGAGACGGATTTGTGATTTCGAGACATCCTTTGATATGCTTTATGAGTGGGCGGATATGAAAGAACGATCAAATTGGTTGGATGAGAAAGGTGCCTGCTGCAGCTTTGACATCCGACTGCTCAGACTGTTTCCTTAGGATTCGTGTAGTCTGTTAATTCGTCAGCGACTGAACTCTTATTTACTGAGCATTGTATCTTGTCGTTTATGTTTTGTTCTGTTATAGCTTGTAGCGTTGTCGATAGCCGAACATGAAGAAAATGAACAGCGAATTTTTTAGTTCAATTGTTATATATACCAGTAGCCAATAGTCAAAACTACTAATAATTACATACACAGTAGCAATCAGGAGAGTCACCGAATTACACACAACAATTCTTTTGCTACAAAGCTATTGAACCAAGTATTGGATTAAACTATTCGTATCAGGTTTAGCATCCATTCGTTTTCCAGCTATAATTGATTTATCGATTGATAATGCCTATAATACAGTAGGACACAAACTGTACACTGCACAATGAATCTGTATTCTGAGATATTGGTGACGTGTCAATTTTTTTCGAGCATCGCTTTCACTTTTTCCCAGCTTGCATCTGTCGTTGATTTCTTGTAGCCATTAGGTCCTCCGACATGGTTCCGAATGAGACATTCACATTTGTCCATGCTCTCTGGGCATTGTGATCTGTACCTCCGATAGTACTGCTGCAACAATGAGCCAATGCATATGTGGCGATAACATTCTGTAGTTACAGCACCCGTTACAAAGTAATTTGATAATTTAGCATATTAATACATTCGTACTCAACAACTCGAAATCCCTTACCTGCTACCTATCTGAAATTTAGCAACAGCTATCGTGATACGGATCAATGAAAACTGAGCGGTATGTGGTCGGTTGAAACAAAACGATATCAACATATGTGTACCATGGGCAATTACTTTTCAACTGTTCAACCATTTTTCTACTGCTTCAACTAATTCTATCAGTATCCTAATTACATTTTCATTTACTCTCAATTATTTCAATGTGCTCTCATTTTTTTTAAACGTCCATCGTGCATTTGTAAGTTTATAAAGAAACTATACAAAAAGTCAATCATCATACCGTCACACAGCGAGTAGCACACTCGTAGTTAAGGGCGCATTCACGCCAGTCCTTCAAGATTCCAGGATCTTTTTCGGAGCAATCTATATGGTAGCTCTTGTGAAGGAGGTACCAACCGCAACCATCGCTCTCGCCCTCTGCCGCCCCATCATTTCGACAACCACGTTGCGATCCCTCTTCGTGGTAATTTATCGCCTCATCAGATTGACAATATCCGCTAGTCGCATTGCAGAGAGCTTTTATACACCGTGCGGTGCTACTGAAAACTTTTACTTATTTTCAGAAAAGTGCCACACCACCTGGACCCTATTTCACGAAAGCGCGATCAATGAAATCTGAGGTAAGCTGACTGAGTATCCTAATTGAGGATTACACGACATCGTATCGAAGGTATGATACGCGGTCAACTTTTCGCTGATTTCAGTGATCAAGTTTTTGTGAAATAGGACCCGGAAGAGGTCGAATTAGTCGGCGCATATGAAATGCTATGAAATGCGGCGGACACGGTGTTTAGTGATGATTTTGAATTCAACGCGCGAAAAATATGGCAAAAATAGGTGATAATTAATTTTCTTTTTCTATTAGCGCTTATTTCAAAATGAGCTATATCGTATAAATAATCCTGTATGAAGCTGGCAAAGTTTTTTGGCCTATCAAATATTCCCGCTGGAATAGGTTAGAATAAGAGTGGCACAATGCCAGTTATTCTTGAAATACGGTATGCGTTGGTGATACCGTCAAAGCCCTTTATACAACAGTAAGGGTAATCCAAAATCTTCTATTATTCAATCATACTTTTGCGGTGGCTGATATTCGGTGGTTGTGTGAACTTCCGGCTGGATCGTAGGCGATTGAGACGACGGGAAAATCCAAAACACCGAAGCGCCAGCAACTGCTATACCAAAAAATATGAGAAGCACGGTAGTGACTGTGAAGCGTCGATGCCGACGACGAAAGTGATCGCAACGTCGCAAGCATTGCCATGGACGTTCGTAGATGTCGTATTCGTAATCATCGTCGTTCGTCGTGGGTATTGTCGACTCCTGCTCAGAGGGTTTAGTTCTATTGGAGGACGGAAGTGCGCTCACCATGGGAGGATAGTGTACTTGGAGGTTTGACATCTGACGCAGCGCGTCGAGCAGTCTCGGCGGTACCGTTATTCCATCTGCAGCTACAGTATACGAAGAGTATTTTGGTATTTTTTAGTCCCGCTTGGCGCATAGAAGAAAGGGCAAAAGTCTGAGACGGTTGGGTACTTGTCCCCACGCGCATACTCACATGTTTTCTAGTGCTTACCTTCTCTAGAGTCATCGCTCTGCGGCGAACACTTTTGTACACTAGACGTCGAGGATATTGTCTGAAACAATTGTCTGGGGACAGAGTAACATACTCCCTCATCTCCATGCCCATCTCTGCATTAATACGACGGTGCTCTCTACAGGTCGTTATGAGTAAATTGTACGACAGGGATAGGGAAGCAAAACTTATATGCTCAAGTGATATGTTTCTCTGCAAAAATTCAAAGTTGCAGTCCGCGGTAACTCACCGTTCGAAAAGCACTTTTCTTCCAGTTCGAGTGAATTCGAAGTGTCCTTCGCTTTCTCGGCAGTGTCTTCAGATAGTTCTTCATAAACAGTCGGCCGATTGGAGCAGTTGCAAGCCAGCTCCACGAAATCTTCGACGGAAATCGCGATCTGACCTCCGTCATTCGAGTAATCGACGAGATAGAACACGCTCTGGGCATCAATGAGTCCTTGTTGGATGGGCGCCAGAAGAGTATTCCTTGCGCTGTCAGGCATATTTGCTACGATTTCGCCAGCTCGATCGAACGACGCATACTTGACTTCGTTTCCCTCTTGCAGAAATATGCCAGCATCAACCGTTCCATAACTGACGCTGAATGCTGGAGCGCAGCTTAACGGCGGTTTTAAGGCTGTCTCATCTGATGTCGAATTTTTCGCCAAATCGGTTGGTTGTTCACTGAGCATCTAAAATGTGAATGGAAAAAGTTACTTAATCGAATGTCGATATTCAAATAATATAAGAGGATCTCTGTTCAATCGTGATGAGATGAAGACGTTGCACTTTATGAATATACCGATATACTGTACTCACAGTGCAACGCGGCGACTATTCCTCTGAACACAACAGCTCTTATCATTCTCTGAGCTGGCATCATTTATTAATATTCCGTAATCATATCGGCGACATCATATATGACGCTCGCCCCCATGCTTGTCTCGCGGTGATAAGCCAAGGTGGTAGTGCCATCTGTTGGCGTTCAGCCGGCATAGTCAGCGAATGACACATTATTATTATCTCTATCTTTATAAATAACTCTATGAACATTAACAACATCGATTTCATTTTACAACTGCACAGAATATACAATTCAACAAGCGCGCAGCAAATATCCAAATATTGAAAGTAACAAAGTCCTGTTTAATTCGATGAAAAATTCACTGAGAGCACACATGAAACAAATGACAAGAGGCAGAGTTTTTACACTGATATATAAAAGAGTTAATCGCATGAAATAGATGCATCTTAAACTTTTGGATGATACTTAATAGTTATTCGATAACAACGGATAGCAATAACATCGTGAAAAGCTCGCTAAACATTTCCAAGTATCGCTCTTACACTCTCCCAGTTGTCTAATGCATGGTTTCTCGTATCATTTTCAAGAATTTTTTTGACCTCCTTCCAGCTGTCTAATGTATAGTTTCTCTTATAACCAGTCGGGCCGCCAACATGATTGCGTGTTAGACATTCGCATTTGTCCATGTCATCCGGACAGGACTGTTCGTACGCCCGATAATATTGCTGAAATGCAAGCCATATTGAAAGTTTGAAGGAGCTTATCTGCTTCAACCTGTTGTATCTCTCTGATAACCCTATCAAAAATATTAGTGAATTTCCTTTGAAACATCTTTAGAAATTATCACTTTAGCGGCAGAGTGATTAATCATTTTGATTCTGAATCCGAATATACGCTACTTGTGGAATACACACTGAGACACTGACTGTTAAAGTATGATATATGTGCTTATTATGGAACGCTCAGCAATACCATATAAAATTAACAAACATACATGCACGCAGCGAGTAGAGCAGTTGTAGTCGCGGGCACAGTCACGCCAGTCATTAATAATGCCCGGATCAGCTTTAAAACAGTCTTGGAAGTATGGCTGATGGATCATGTACCAGCCGCAGCCTTCGCTGGTGCCGTCATTCTTACAGCCACGTGCATAATCATCTCTTATACCGTTCACGGCTATTTCTGGATCACACTGCGTCTCCACAAAGCAAACAGCGTTTAAGCATCGTGCGATATAACTGAAAATTTGAAGGCTATTAGTGTTACATTATGCTAACAACGGCTATGACGCTTATTATATGTTGTTACGATAAGGCATCAAATTTGATTAGATAGCAAGCACAAAGGCTTCTTAGATATTTATATTCATCGTACCCTTGTGGCGGCTCATATGGGGGAGATGCGGGCGGTTCCGATCCTTTCGTCCAGAAAACAGCTGCCAGTGCACCCGCTATCACAATACAAATGAGGAAAAGGACGGCCAGAATAATGATACATTGAGAATATTTAGAACGACGACGCCAGAATGGGAGGAGAACGTCTCGGCTGAAACGACGCTTGCAATTTACGTATCCCCCTTCTTCTTCATCTCTCAAATTCGAAGATGGGTCGCCTAGCGGTGGAGCCGGCCGACTTCCATTGAACGACTTAACGTGTGTCACTGACGGATGCACTTGGTAGCTTAAATTGTGGCGGAAAGCGGCCATCAAATTTGGTGGAACAGTCTTTCCGTTTGTGACTGAAATATTCAGATGAGATATTAGCACCAGCCGCTCTGAAGGTGAAACAGGATGAATAAACACGGCAGCAAATAACAAAAAAAGATGGAATTTCTTCCAATTTTTTACTCTCAATCACTTTTCATATGAGAACTGATGGTTGCATTTTTGTAAAGATGACAGAACTATTGAGGGTTTCCAAAGCTCACCCCGATTCAATTTTATCTACCTGGTTCAAGCACTTCCGTGTAGCCATCGGAAGCCGTACTCTGCGGTTGGTAACCAGTTGAAAGATTATGAGCATGTCTCGATGCTGATGACAGCTCCCTAGTCTTTTGTGCAATATTCTCAAAGGAGAGTTCTTCGTAATCACTAGTCGATCGATATGAGTAGTTGGAAGCGATCTCCTTGAAATCTTCGACGGAAATCGCGATCTGACCTCCGTCATTCGAGTAATCGATGACATAGAGCACACTCTGATCATCAGTGGGTCTTGTTTGAATCGACGCCAAAAGGGTATTCCTTGCGCTCACAGGCATATTTTCTACGATTTCGCGAGCGCGATCGAAAGAAACAAAGTTGATCTCCTCTCCGTCTTGTAAATATATACCAACGCCAATTTTTCCATAACTGACGCTGCAAGAAGGAATGCTCTTTGCCGAAGTAATTAGAGACATGAATTCTGGTTCTGACAATCAAGGGAATCGCCACAGGTGAGTACTGAATTTCTTAATTTGATAGCAACAGTAGTGCCGTTTTCCTCAGCTGGTCAATCGAGAGCATGACGCGAGAATGTTGACGTTTCGCTCAATTTAGCTTTCCCACCACAACGAAAACAGCGGAGCCACCAAGGTTTATTGTTTACTGAATTCATTGTGTTTATCAGTTTCATCGCAATAACGTCTTCGCCTTTCAGCTGACCAGCTGATAAGAATAGATGATACGCCCTGCTGTTTATTGGCTTGTGGCGGCGGATGATCAAATGATGAAAAGCAAGCAGAATGATCAATATTTTGACATAGGACTTAAAAGATTTTGTGGTGCGCATGTGTAGCGCCGTCAGGAACAGTTTGGTCGCCTGTATTAATCAGAAAAATTGTAACGTCCACTAATCAAAAGCTTGCGCCAAGAGCCAGTCATTCCCTAACAACCTCAGCGAACCTACATGATATTGTGTACCTTCTTAGAAGGTATACAATTACATGTGTATTCGCACGATCCCACTTCTTCTGGTAACGTATTTTATTGTTCACATTAATCAAAACTGCATAAAACCTTTCATATACATCACATTATGTTACACCGAGATTAATGAGCATGACAACATAACGACACGAAATAAGCCGGCTTTGTAGAGTGAATATGTACTGCCCTGTTTTGACAAACAGGAAACCGGTTAAAGCGAGCAGAATTAGCTGTTCATAGCACTATCGGGGAAGAGGACTGCTAACTAGACGCTTGATAGCACGAACAAAGGCGATCAAAGGTCTTCGCACTTCGGCACGACGGCACTGCACTTGAATCAATTATAAGCGGATCAACGTTCATTCTGAATGATTGTTCGTAGAGGTTTTGCTGCACTCTCGTGATAAACTTTACTCGTTCCCCATTGAGAAGAGCAATAGTCGCCGTCAGCTCCACATATAAATACTCTAGCGCTGCCTGAGCACTCAGTCGCTTTAAAGTCTCTACAGACATATCTCGTAGCCCGTGTCGAACCATTTGATTTATCGAATACGTCTCTATCGTTTCCGCATCGATAGAATCGGCCAATATACACGCGAAGCTTTGAATCGCCAGCCAATCCTTCACTATGGCTACAGTAGTCTTAAATTGCTTCGAATCCTTCGACTGGCGCAAATTTCTTCGCTCCATGCACGTGCAGAAGTTTTCAGGGACAGTGACGTCAGAACAAGTTCGATCGGTGGGAATAAAATCGAATAAGCTGATGCCCCTGCCTTCGCGGAAAATTTCCTCGTTCAAATAGCGACCGGTGTAGATATCTTTTAGAGTCTGGTATATGTCGAAATTGCTGACAAATCGATTTGTGTTGATGCGCAGGTTGGAAACCAACGTTGGAAAGCGTCGTTTAAAGGATTCGGGGAGCAGAATAGAGAAGAGCGGCATTCTTTCTTCGATTCGGCCAACAAATGCGTGCTGAATGGCACCAATCCGATTGCCGTGATCTCCCATCACGACCAAGACCGTATTATCCATTACACCATTTGCAAACATGCGCTCAAGCGATGTTCTCAATCGCTCATCAACGACCTCCAAATAATTAGGATTGTCGTGCGTAAGGTAGGTCAGAAAATTGAATGAAAAGTGACATTTGTCCTTGAATTTCATGGAAAACTGCTCCCAGATGTCCAAATATACTTCCGTACTGGGTTGATCGTGTGTACACTGTTGCGATGTGTTGCTAATTAGATTACGATAGTTGTAAATATAATACGGTCGATAATAGTAGTCGGTCGGTGGCTTGACGAATCCTTTGACTTGCTTCGACGGATAGTGAAACAGTCCTCGGCCGATACTCCCAATATCATCGTTCAGCATTGTTACACAGTCGCGTTCTGAAAATGTGAAAAATCTCGTATAGTAATGCATGTCTACAAAAGTCATTTCTTTCACTGGTGTTTACTCTTAGGGTTTGCAGGTTGACAGTGCAAATTATTCTTTGATAGAAAAGGATACTACCATGCGTCTACCAAATATTTCATTGAAATGAGCAAACTTTAGGGCTGTGAAGCTGCGACATGGCAGCTATTGTGGAAGACACTGTATACTCGATGTTTTCGGCAAAAAGAAAATGCTTCCTATTCATATTCACTTACTTTTCATGTCATTCCATGGAAAGTTTATATCTTCCAGAACGACTCGCTCATTCATGTAGGTGAGGGGTAAAACTTCGCTGATAATATCCGCCGACAAATTAGTATAAATCAGATTTGCCAGTACCGGCATCAAATTGACCATGCTGTTATCTGCAACTTTGTTATAGCCTTCTAAGAATTCAAAGCCCAGCTTCTCCATGAAGTCCATTGTTCTGGGTGCATGCCGTCGAAATTGATTTAGGGAAGTACTATCGAGCACAAGAATTGATAAGCTCAGCTTGTCGGGCGCTGCATCGGCGTAAGTTTTGTTTTTGTTCGCGAAGTGAGCATAAGCGCGCTCGAAAATTATTGACGAGTTGTGTTTTTTTAGGTGATTGAGGCTGCTGTTGAAACAGCGAACCACAAACTGATCTTCGTTGATCCAGTAGCGTTCGTTCTTGGGAATCTGAAACACCGAACTCATCAGACACGGGCGTGAAAGGCATGTAGTACAGAATGGCGATAGAAATCGCCGGCGATTTCCCTTGTATGTGTCGTAGCGAGATCGTTGACCCTAATCGCTACACGCAATCATAAACAACTCAGTCATCGATGCTAATCTGCCTTCGGTTAGGCATAGGTCTCAACGCAAGACGATGTGGATAACTATGAGTGCGCATATTACCCAGGATCAATTGTCTCTCTGGATCGTCGATCTCACTAACACGACATACACTATTTGTTCTCTAAAAGGCCTTCACCTGAACAAACGCAGTGCTCAGAGCACCTTTTGAGGAAGACCACCAGTAAATATTATAACTGATTCCCTCTGACTGACTGTTACAAGCGAGTGCTAAGACATGTAGCGTTCTCATATCATTTTTTGTCCACAAACTGCAGTATGCTATAGTTCACACACGCAGAGGAACTTTCGAAAACGTTCCAGAAGAGGAGCTGCATAAACTTTCCATAATGTTCTTTGATAGCACATAAGGGCATGGCCTCAGTGATGTGTAAGATTTTTTATCTCGATTGAAACTCTGCTACAATTACGTTCTCATTTAGCTATTCTTGCGCTTATGTTCCAATTTTTTCCGAGTCATTTCTTGATGCCTAATCCATTTTAAAGTGCTAATGTATCTCAGGCCTTCCGATGACCTTTACGAAATGTAAAAAACGCGTTGTCACTTGCGTCGCGTCATCGATTCTCACGCTTCGTTAGTTTCAGCTTGATCGAGTTTACTTTGAAAACGCTCAGTAAAAAAAGAATAATTATTACGTACTGCTTCAAAATAAGTAAACTAACAGTATTTTAATAACATGGTTACTATTCGACTAAACTTTTTCCCTGTTTACGTCGCTGAATGCTCACCTAATGAAGAGTAAAATGGGCTTGTGAGCAAATCTGCAAACCGAAAGTGAACGCTAGGACCGACAAGCTAGGAGAAAGGAGAACGATCGAGGCAATCTCCTGCCACCCTCCACTCACCCTCGCCCCTGCTGCACATTTTATGAAACAAAGACAGACCTCATGCTGTTCGCCCGACCACTTGAAATCAGTTACATGCGGAAATAAGCTGCCAGTCAGAGCTCGATAAAAACAGCTGAATTTGGGCACTTTCTTCTGGCGCTGCTTGTCAAAGTCTCTGTGAACGTAGATGTATCCTTCTCTATCCATCGAGACCAAGTTCGGTTGGTCGCTGACGCATTTGACTTCACGATAATGCTCCACAAATGGTTGAATGTCTTTTTCATCGGTATAAATGACTGGATACTTGCAAGTGTTCTCCAGCGGATGTGAAAACGCCGAATCGCTACCATTGTTATCTTGTAGAATTTGCGTTCGTCTGGCAGTGTTTGATTGCACAATTTGCGACTTGTCATCAATATCGCGAAATACAAAGTCCAATCGAGCGTCGCCAATGATCGAGCTGTGCTGCTTGTGCAGTAAGCCGAGCATGCAAAGAACGCATACTGCCAGTACGACGCGCTGAAATGGACACATTCTCACCACTTTTCTTTCATGAATACGTATTGATATTTGTCCGACTTTAATTGACCCCACTCACAGGTCCGTTCTGATTGTAATGGGGTAAGAGGTTGTCAATAGGTCTCAGTATTCTCTACTCTGATTTATTTGGCAAAAAGCTCAACGAATGGAAAAAAGCTTCATACCGAATAAAGTCCAGTCTTCCACGTTGTCATAAAGATTCTGCGCTATCTAATTAGTATTTTAAAACGAGCCGCTCAGCAATATTATTCCAGGAGCGAACAATAATAGAAATAAATTTTATTAAGGTAAACAACATGTAAACAATGGAGGGAGGACTCGGTAGAAGATGGAAATAAAAATATCATACCAGTTGCGTGCGCATCGCTGGGTCGTCCTGAGACTGACCAAGCGTCTGATCGACGAGCTGAGCAGAGAGCGAGACGCGTGACCGCGCAACAATTTCGCGATGAAAAAAACGACGAAAAATAGCACTGAGCCCCCTTTCGATACCAAGTCAGAAGGAGGTCGCACACGCCGGCGTGATTATCATTTCCGACCGGCAGCAATAGGCTCGTGGCGGCGATCAGTGGTGGCCGGGGAAAACGACGGCGGCATTGGGCGATTCTCGCCGAATTCCCCCGCGACGACCGGTGGGTGATGACGCCCCGACGACACGCCGTCGGCGATCCGTCGCCGACCGATGGCCTCCACCACTTGT
Organism: Plectus sambesii; assembly: GCA_002796945.1. Classification (NCBI taxonomy): domain Eukaryota; kingdom Metazoa; phylum Nematoda; class Chromadorea; order Plectida; family Plectidae; genus Plectus; species Plectus sambesii. Next base: position 14,280 of record NIUQ01003781.1, read on the forward strand.
CCGTTGTCCTCCGTCGCCGTGGCCGTCTGGTTGTGGCGTTGAAAACGGCCCTAAAGGTAGGCCGCGTCTCATCATACTCAGCCCCGCCGGCATGGGGGGCGTTCTGACTGACCCGATAAAATCGTCTTCTTTAAAACTCCACCGACAAGGTCGCCATGTCTCTCCTTCTCGTGCACTTCTTCATCGGCGCCGCGAATCGTTGCGAGACGCGCCATTGTTGAACATTTTTGTGTACTTAAAAATCGCATGCGCGAAAAGGCCAATTTTCGGTGATTGAAATGATGGAGATGTTGGTCAAGAAATGAGGTGACAGATAAGTGGGAAACGAGAGCGCGAGTATAACAGAAGCTCGCGGTTTCGGTTTCTATGCAGTCTTATATCTTATTGTGTACTTAGCGTGATATCATTTAAAGCATTGTTCAGTGATGCGAATTGGGGTACAATGTTTGCTCATTTTCTCGTCGTGTTTTCTTGTTTGCTCGACATAGTTTTATTGATTACGATTTATTTATCGCACTAGACATCCGTAAAGTTTCGTTTTCTTTCCATAATACATCGCTATAATAAAAGTCATTGTAGGATAAAACAAGTTGATGGAGACTGCAGCAGAGAATCATAGAATTTCGGCTAATCGATGCGATACGTCACCGACCAACGGCAGTTTAACCGCAGTTAACCCTGAAAATGGTAGACTTTATTAACAGCAGTAATTGAAGTAAAAAGAGAAAGAGAGCATTCTATTTCATAAAGGGCACGGCAAGTGCAACGATGGACCAGTTGTAACGTGCGCGAGACGAATCGCTCCGCGCCTCTCATAATTGACCAATTACCGTCCTTCTCGAAGTTATAATGATATCAGTAGTGGTTACAAAAGTTATACAAAACAGGCACTAAATTTGATCGAGATAAGAAGTGGTTGTTTTTCGCAAAGGTAAAAATTATATTATAAGAGAGGTGGTATGAGCAAGGGATTGAATGGGAACTTACTGGACGCCGGCGGCAGCGAGGCATTTGCAATCTTCCTGGTCGGGGTTGCGGTTAGGTCCGCCGTTGGCCTCGATGCACTTTTGTCGGGCGCCGTTAATCTTGCCATCATCAGCCTGGGTGATCTGCAGAGCGCAGCCGAGCTTCTTGTAGCAGCCGTCGCCGGCGGCGCACTTCGCGACGCACTCAAAGTACTTGCCAGTCGGGTCGGTGGCACCTCCCGGTCCGCCACCGGCTGGGCCCGATGGTCCGGCCGGTACTTGGGCTGGTGCGTCCGCATCCTTGCATCTGCAAGGAAATATTATGCATTCTTCATTTAATGATCCGTACTTAAACAATAAGCTCTGTGAAACGCAATTTATATACATTACTCGTTCCTCAATCCAATAATATTCGATTCGAATAAGTAGAAAATATATCTCCCTGTATCTCCCTGTATCTCGAAAACATCCCCTCGAATTTCCTTCAACTGATTTAGCCTCTCCGAAGTAGCCACGGTTAAATTCCCTCATATCAACTTTGGATAATCGAAAACAAAAGACGATGAACAGTAAAGAGGTTGTACCCGATGGTGGAGATGGTTGGCTTCATGCAGGTTTGCATAGCGGCGTTGCGCGTAACTTTGGCGTCGAGGCAAGTGCCAACTTTAGCAGCGTCTCCACCGAGAAGCTTAATGCAGTCAGCGCTGAAACAAACAGTTATCGTATGCTCGATTCGC
>NIUQ01003782.1:0-16025 GCA_002796945.1 Plectus sambesii
ATATAATTTTAGTCCACCTGTTTAGCTGAGAGCCTCCCTGACCACCAAAATTCGCCCATATCCGACATAAAGTCCACTGCAATCAAATGCATTAGATTAAGACATTGTTCTGGAGTAGCTGACCTGTAGACGATGCATAAAAAGCTTGTTTACCTTGAGATAATTAATCATTTCCCGTTGCATAGTTGAATCGTTTGCATGTTTGTCCATGGTCTCGGACAGTGTTTTCTGCATGTCTTTTAGCAGAGTTTCAACAGCTCGATTGCAACATTTATGGCCTGAAGAATTTAAAAATCTAGTTTAACACGAAGAAAATCAATGCATTTTGAGAACTAAAATGTCATCATATTCAAGCTCAATGAAATCAAGGCTGTTTTTTGCATGCCACATTATGATTCTCCAAATGAATCCTTCCCTACACGAGTCTCCAAAATGGATCTTTAAAATCCTTATGTGCAAAGTTTAGGTTACCTTCCCGTCTCAGAAGTTTCAAGTCTCCATCCCCGTTACAGCCCTAGGGTTCGTGTCGCCAACATGTATGGACTAAATGACATACCGCTAGGGCTCGTGAAGCAGGTTGGTCCTGTTGAATTTGTTTCATTGCCTGCATCTGGCTCGTCAACATAGTAATACTCGTATTCTGCGCCAACGACACCGCTGTGTAGTGTTTCGTTATTATTGGAGCCTTGTCCGGTGACATTGTTGAACCCCGTTTCTTGCATAGCTGGTTTTTGTATGCTGATGCCGCTTGGTGTCAGCACTTGGGCTTAAATGAACATTTATTTAATCAATTGCTTTTGTGTTATCCTCCCAGCAGCGAGAAAAAGAAATTATGAAACGACGGTGCAAGTGGAGGAGACATTTAAAGTTAAGCATGGGAAGAAAACCGTTGTTATTGACAAATATATTGGAAATATGTGTTGCACAAAGTTGCATATAGTAAGCAGACTTTGATCTGGTAACGTGCAATGTTAGGCTTATTAAACGAGAGACTGAAGCATACGCTTATCAAATTTGGACAAAGTTCTGATTACTTTTGGAGATCCTGTTGCGATTCAAGCATATGAAGATCTCGGCACCATTTTCCAGAGAAAATTGTAAATATATTTTATTAAGTGCCGCTTAAACTTGCTTTTCTCGCTGATGCTCGCTTTGCGACAACGTCAGTTGCGTTTTGCGCGTGAACATTTTCGTCGCTAGATCAGAATTAAGTTTTTCTGCTACTAAAGTTGTGATCATATTTGCACTTACTTTCAGTGCCAAGTGCGTTGTGCTTGCCAGATAGCTCGGCAAGTCGATGAGCATTAAAATTTCCATGCATATCTGCTTCCAAGTCGTTTTTCACTGCAAAAAATTTATATGACAGACTAGGTGATATGGGCAAACTTGAGCGGGCTACTCTGTTAAATATCAATATTGCAACCGTTATTAACCGAGGTAAAGCCTGCGTCATAACGGCTGAAAAAGCATAAAAAAATAGGTCCTTGACGGTATTTTTAGGAGACACATTGCATTTGTCAGGAAATGCGCGAATATGAATTTTTGTATGATTCTGTTGCTGTTACGAAAAATTGTTCCACTTTAGTGGTAAATAACAACTAGATATTGCTCTTCTCATTTCTTTGCCAGAAGTTTATTGCTGATTTCGGCCCTATTCAGCAGCAACATAAGCTATCATTGACTGACCTTCCTGGGTTACCTCGGACGGTTCAGGAATGCATGGCATGCGCGCTATCTTGACCAAGTAGATCACGCTAAAAGAATGAGCATTTTTGTACTGAGATTAACAATAAATTGCGAAAAAAATGTAACTTTTCAGCACGTTCTCGGGAATGGTTCTCAGTGTATGAGAGCAGTAAAACACAACAGATAATCAAAATTCATCCGAATAATAATCTTTCAATCAAATACAGGTGCCATATTCAAAACTTTTAAGAATGATTTTTGAATTTTAGTCAAATTTTGAATTTGGATTATAAAATCACTCTCGTTTGATTTGGAAAACATCCTCTTTTGACGTGAAAAGCGTCCTTATTAAAATGGAATAGGTACATATAAGCCGGTACGCGTATGTGATTGCCACATTTTAATCGGTCAATTGATTTGACAACTGAAATTTTTACGTATTGTTCTTGTCTTTGATCTTGTGCACATTCGAAATCAAGTCAAATGCCACCAAACGACCGTCTTGATAAACGTGGCCACCAGTGAACTGATAATTTGCACGCATTAGCTTTTTTGCAATAGTACGGGCATGTTTGAGACCGGCATGGTAGCAACAGTTTCTGAAAGCAATCGTTATAATTTGCAGCGCGCAATGGTTAAGAAGTATTTAGGTGCATACTGTAGTGTTTAAGGTATGAGCTTTTCGACATCCTATAACATGTATGTTTACAAACGTTTGAAATATCTGACGACTGCATATTTTTTTGGCGAAAACTACATCGATAGAACGGTAAAGGGATGAGCGATCGCGAGGTGAAAACAGAATCCCAAAAACGACATCTTATAACATGAATATACCAAAATCGTCCATCGGCGTTGTAATAATACTTTATCGAGCAATTTACTCCGAAACACAATCCATATTCACGGTTGACTATCTTTGCGCTCATTCATTTTGCCTCTTTTTCGTGCAGCAAAATCGTCTTTCAAAGATGAAATATAATGCAAGTCAACCAATGTGTTGACAAAAATATAATTTGCTGCATGAAACAATGAAATGTTAGTTTCTCACTTAATTATAATTTTACAGCACAAATGAGTATATTCGAACAGTTACGATAGGTCTAAAGCCAAAATTAATTTTGAATGTAGAGAAAAATGAGATAGCAAGTGAGTAAACAAACTTACTTGTGCTTGGACCATAAAGCGCCGCCACCAAACCAGCTATAACCGTCTGAACAAGAAATCATCCACGGCATCGAAAAACATACCTGCAAACAAACTTACTTCATTCAATTTATTGAATTTTAGTACTCATCTCACTCAACTGAGTTAAGTTAAAATAACTGAAAATATCGCTCTTTAACCATTTGATTAACATCAACTTGCATAACAATCACCTGTTTTGCCCTTAACTATCAAATTTAGTAGCGGCTTATAGACTTACTGCCTTCTTCTTCGAACGAACATTGTTTTCGATAGCATCATCATGCAGTCGTTGAACTGGCGGTAACAATGATTCACTCGAGGAGGGCAACTTTTGGAAGCAGGGCAACGGTGAGCAATCCAGTTGCAGTGAACTATCCCCCAAAATTGAAAGGCGGTACGGTATGGTGTTTTCGGCACAGAAATTTGCTCCAACTCTATGTACCAATAGGCCAAGGCTAATATATACGGCAACAAACAGCGGAGTCATCATATGGGCGAAATTGCCTGCAAACGAATTATTTTTACTTTTCAATATTGTTCAGACAATTCTGCAAGATTGCATGAATCATAGTTCTGATCAAATAATCAATCTGATATCTCAAAGCATGTTATTTTTAATTAATTTAAAGCATCTTTGCGCTAGCTTTAAGATATTTTGGTTCAGAGATTGATGACAAACGCGTAAAAAATGCGACTACCGGCAGTCTTTTCCGAGCGCTCCCTATGTAAACCCCTTGCCGCATGACTTTCACATTCAAACGGTGCTCAGGAGAGAGAAATTCCGCCTTACCCACTAAGAAAATGGAATATTCGATCCTTTTTAGGCCATGGAGACGTCGAAGAAATACCAACGATAAGCGCGCTTGACTGTCCTAACTTCTCGGCTTCAATAGGAGAGAATGACTGCGAGAAAAGAGTTGTACTCGATCAATGTCGGGGCAATAACACTGGTAAACGCTATGACCTTAAATTTTTTGACGTTCGTCAAGTCGGGTGCGCATACGAGAAGGTGAAATCTTAATTACAAAGTATGCGCTCGCGGTGTCTTCTGCGTGCTATCTCTGACCTTGAAGAACTTCTTACACTTTGGGTTCGAAGGTTCATAACTAACTATATTTGAATATCTTTGATGAAACGCCAGGCTCGGGTTTAGTAATGTTCTATTTTATTCTTCATGATATTATCTCAAGAATTATATTCAATCTATTTGCCGGAAATGATAATAACTAGCTATTTACTCAATGGCGCAGGAACAATTTCGTTTGAAAACATGTTGCGACTGAAACTGTGACATGTCACAAAATACCAAGTACAAGCATCCTTCAGGCATAACTCAGTGAGATATTCCAAGGAACTCAAGTTCCATCTGGCTGCTTTGCGTATAGCAAAACAAACAGTCGAAAGAAGATATCAAAGAAACGCAGAGAAAAGCACTGGTTATGCTCTGGTGGATTATAACGCTGCATTTCGCGAGTATCGCCTTGTGCTGGTCGATATATTCGTTTCTCAATCGTCGAACTTTATTGCATTGCACAAGAGAAGTACACACACCACCTTCGTGAAAAGTAATCACATTGCCAAAGGCGCACATGTTACATTGCATTTGTTACACCCGCGCTGTAATTCTCTGTCGGTTCAGAATTCGGCATACGAAGCCAAGAGGGCTCAGTCACTTTTATGTCAAAAAATGACTGGCGCACCTTTCGATATACGCCTTTGACCGAGGCGAAAGGTTATTTCATTAAAATGGAAGAGAACAAGGTCGATCCATTGCAAGTTTTTTGCGTCATGATATTGATTCGTAAGAGAGGCCAAAACCGCGACGCGCTGCTGACTCGTTAGGTTAATTTATCGATCTGTTATTCATTTCTCGACGATATCGAGTTTGTGAACAGGCAACTGAAATCACATTATTACAATAAAACGGACTGGAATGACTATTCTTCTAATCTACCACACGGCAATTCGTACATGTAACTTCATGCAGTGAAGACTTGCAACTGTAGAGTTGGTTTCTATCAACAACTTTATCTGATTTTAAAGAAAAATCTGATATAAATTTTGCAAGAACATAAAATCTAGGCAAACATTGCGAACAATCGCAGTACGATTGGAAAAATACGTAACGTTGGTGGACCTGAGTTTGCCCACTTTAAACCAATAACTGAGAAAATTTTAAAGTTGTGATATTTAACCAGAAATTCACAAAACACGTAATTTCCTGAGTAATGAAGAATGTTTTTTTTTAAATTTCGAAACGGTCTGACTAATAAAAGTCAATTTGCATGCATCGAAATATGTGACAAAGCCCGAGATTTGAGAACCTAATTTCGGCCACTTGCTTTCTGACAGCTTCTCAACAACATTCGATTCATCTGATGAAATCGTCCATTCTGAAAAGAATGCTCATCGTTGAAGCTTTCCAGCGACACACTCTTCGCTGGAGTATGTTTTGCTTTAGTGGAATACCTAGGCATTCATTTCAAAGTAACCCGTATCAGGCCCAGCTCGGAGTGAAGTCCACCCGCGATTATGCATCATTTGAATTCTCGGAGAATCCCATGACAGTAATCGTGAAAGCGTTATATGCACGCACAAAGGGTCTACTTAGAGCGCAGCCGAAGAGTTTTTTTATGGATCCCCTTATATTGCATAGAAATGTTTTTTTGATAACGTATTTTTAGATGAGCTTCAGGGATGAGTAAAAATTGTGGTGAACTTGGTAAATTAAAGAAAGTGCTCGATGAAGCAAGTAATACCACATCGGGTTGAGATCTGCACACTGAGCCAGTTGCCAAATTGCAAGAACGCCCTCTGTCATCATGAAACCATCCAATATAACAATCAGAAAGTTGTATTGAATTTGGCGCGGTAGTCTACTTGACGCGTGTATTGAAACGGAACGTGCTCAAGACAATGCGCGCAGTAAAACAGATTACGTCTGGCGTAACGAGATTGCGCCGCGCTGATGGCGTGGGTCTGCTTTTTCCTATCCTTTCGCTGGTATTCTCGCATCATCAGCTACCGCAGCTTAGCGCCGCAGCAGGCGGCCGATAGCGTTTGCAAAACAAAAACTCGCTGCCAGCCACTTCGTGGCAGCTAGCAGCGGTAGCAGAGTCGAATTTATGATGACGACTTCCCCCGGTCTGACTACAGCCGATATAGCTATTTCTCTCTGTCGATCTGTTGATTGTATTGGCATTTTATTCCTTTTTTATGTTTCTTCATTTTTCTTCTTTATCGATCACTCAATATGATGTATAATTATGTTATTCCTTTTTGTGTTTGTTTTTGGTAGGCAGAAGTTGCAGGTTTCAAGTTAATTATCATTTCAATTAATGTATGCAACTTTGGCTAATAACTTGTTTGCTAGTAAATTAAGGTAATTTCATCTAACTCTCTCGTATTACATAGCTGCTTAAGCGTCTACTTGTTAGCATTCTTAGCATATAAAGCCGCTGCTTCGTGTTGCATAATTTTTTATATTTCTCTGTAACAACGAGTTTAATGTGCTCATGTAGAGGGTTGAACGTTACTCCAAATTTACAAAAGAAGACTGCAGGAGAAGGAAGGTAAGTGGTGCGCGGCTAAGAAATTTTCTCTCTCTCTCTTGAGGAAGGTACGAAGCTAGTTCTGAAGATGCGATCACATGACAGCTGTGAGGGAGGGTGTGGCGGGGACTCGGCTTTGGCTCAAGACTTTGGCTTAGGCGCTAGGGGGGCTCAAATCGGCGAGAGATTTTGTCATGAAAGATGACCTTCTGAAGCATTTTGATATTGTTTGTATCCTGAAGCTAGTTTGTAGAAGCTTTCACATGGGAACTGATACCACTTGATCTATGAAAAGATATGGGCGCCGGGTGTAGCATTCCTCGCCAGGAAGCGTTGTCTCTGGAGGATCCTTGAATCCTAGGCTGCAAGGTCGTGGCGACATTCCGCGTGCTCGAACGCTCGCAGTAAGACTGCACGCTCTCAAGCAGATCATATCCGCTAGCTGCGGAAAATCCGCCCCCATGATGATGCTATTTTGATTCCCTATATATCTTTAGCTGATCCTTAATGAGTTCTTCTGCATTCCTGTGCATTGCATATGAATATCACGTGAGATAAGATGAAATTTCCACCACACCATTTTATAACAAGCGCCGCCGATGGTTATCATCGCCCCTCAACGTCTGAATGATGTAAACACTCGTCTGCAGGCCTCACGCGGCAATCCTCGTTCAGACAACATGTTTACACACGCCGTCTTATTGTGTAAAATCTGTTGCTACTCCACCATAGAGGAATAAGGAAGAGACTTTGTAGCTCGCTTGGCTGGCTGTTCATGTCAACTCGTTTACGATAGATTGCTCATGACACGAACAAAACACAACAAAATCTGTCGTGTCTTGGTTTAACCTGCGGCCGTAGTAGTCGGACACTTTGAAAAGCGGAAAGTTGATATCACTTTCAACAACTGTCATGTTTTTCGGTCGCCGGCGGTTGCCCTTTAGGCGATTGAATGTCTGAGAAATACTTGTTTATTAGTATTTTTGTTCTTTTTTCATTCAACAATCTTTATATCTGCTCTTTCTTTTCAAGATGTACGCTTTTCATAGCTTTTACATGGTCTTTCGTTAAAATTTCAAGCTATTTACAACCTAAATGTTATTTCGTCAATTTAAACTCGTCACAAATAAGATCTTCGTTTTCATAGCATGTAGGTTAGGAGTTTTTTAGTATTTACATTTTTAACGCGCGCGCGTGCAGAACAGATGTTTCTTTGGTATGTAACATACGGAATAGAACAATATGAATAAATAAAATAACTCGATAATCATGTTAACCGCGCTCCGTTGCTCAGAATCTAGAAAGTAGTTTACATTTACATTATCTATGCTGCATTTAAAATCTAAATAACAAACTCATGTAAGTACTGTTTTAATTTCAGATCTGATCAAAATACAAGAGAGAAAGATCAGAATATTCAAAGATGCTCGGAACATTATACTGGGCAGAGAAGTTGCACCAGTGGAGGAGATCCGATAGCTTTGATAAAACCGACAGAGCCGACCGAGCTGATAGAGCCGACAGCATCGATAGAAATTTATATTCCAGCTCTCCGACTCATTCGTCCGTTCCTTCCACTCCCGAACAGCGTCCCAGTATTTCTCTTCCAAGACGGGAAAATGAACGCAGAAAAAGCATTACGGTTTGTTTACTTTCAGAGTGCAACTTTGAACTTTTCAAGTGCAGCTTCAACTTCATTTTTCGCAAGGACTGATGGCAGTTTCCTGGATTTTGCGTGCGTAAATTAATAGAATTGTAAATATTCGAAATTGAATGTCAAAGTTACTAAATTGAACGGCAACGGCTATCAGTTAAGTGGCGGTCACAATGCGGCAGCAGGCAGCAAATGCAGCCGGCTGCAAATCTTGAAATATTACATAACTTTGATATTATACGATAAAACTGCAATATTCCACTCAAGATTAGAAGAAAACAAAATTTGCTGCCGGCTGCATTTGCTGCCGGCTGCATTTGCTGCCTGCTGCCGCATTGTGACCACCGCTTTAGTTTTATTCTTCCCTCCTCGTCCTCACGTGCAAACGATAGTTTCATTATATTTCAGCTGGAGTCTGTTATGACAGAGTTCCATTTGAGTAAGAACACGCTAAGGCGAATGATGGACGATATGAACAAAGCCATGGACAAAGGACTCGAAGGGGGTCTCGCCAAATCGAACATTGCCATGCTCCCTTCTTTTGTCCCTCATCTTCCTGATGGAACAGGTTGGTTACCGTCTTATTGCCTGCCTATTATGGTTACTTTTTTCTTTTAAGATTTTTTAAACTTTTGTTGCGTATGGTGCTCCCTAGCAACGTTATTACTAGCAAAGAAATGTGGATCAGAGACATGAAGCATCAGAGTAGCATGCGTTTATACTGCTAATTTTTCCTGGTGCGCCCGAGTACCAATATAAACGATTTTCACTGTATTCCCACACGACTTATCAATGTATATTTTATATCGATACGATGGATCAATTCTTAACGTTTTCTGGGAGAAACGCGAAAAGAATCATGCGTAGCCTTCGTTTGGTGCGTCGGATGAAAATTTGCATATTTGTAGAGCGAGGAAAGTATGTGGCAATGGACCTCGGCGGGACCAACCTGCGTGTCATGTTGATGGAGATTGTGCCTGACGAAACGCCAACAGCGACACAGTTCAACACTCGCATTCCTAACTGGGCCATGCATGGCACAGCAGTACAGGTTAGCCCTTCGAGTGTCTTTTTATTGCATGCGTTAAGTATACGATTAATCTTTCTAAATGTTTTACTGAATGCAACAGAGCTTTAGTGTAAATTTGCCGATCAGCAACAGGAAATCCCCTAAGTACTGTAGTCGGCAAAAATGACCTCGCTTTTCGGTGCTTAAACAGCATTTCTCACCAGTACTGATAATCCTTGCTTGGTTAAAATGTGTGTAAATTGATAGAATGAAGCGCCATCGACTTTCAAAGCAGTTAGCCTTATTCAATCTAACAATTTTTCGCTACTGAACGAAAAAATCAGACTGTAAAGCCTATTCATATTGCGATGTCTGATTTTGTTACTTTTAAGTTATTCGACTTTATCGCCAAGTGCATGGCCGAATTTCTGGAGGAGAAGGGAGTGGCGCAAGACGGCCTGAAGGTGGGCTTCACGTTTAGCTACCCCTGCGAGCAGACGAGTTTGCGCTCGGCGAAACTACTCAGGTGGACCAAAGGATTCGATGCCTCTGGCGTTGAAGGAGAGGATGTCGTTCGACTTCTTGAAGAGGCCATTCAACGCCACGGCGTGAGTTTTATTTTCCCTTAAAGGAGAAGTCCGGTCGGGCATTCTTCGTAGGCGCGTACCGTAATTAATGTTTATTCGCGCATGGCAAGCTGATGTCATTTATTTATCCTTTTACTTTTAGACAATAGAAAGAGGAAATAATTCGCACCAGCTTGCCATGCGCGAATAAATACAGTGGAATTCACTTATACCGGTATTTGAGGAACCGATCAAAATTACCGGTATAACCGAAATTATTTGTGTGGGGAGATGCACTTTGGGACCGACAAAAATTACCGGTATAAGTGAAATACCGGTATAACCGAAACCGTTATAAGTGAATTCCACTGTATTAATAAAAATAGATTCCTACCGAAAATTGACCGACCGTGCTTCCTTCTTAACTTTAGCCTCACTAGTAGGACATTTCTGCTCATTTTTCGGTAAAAGATGACGTCAAACCGCCTTTAATTTCAGGGAATAAAAGTGGAAGTGGTCGCGCTGATCAACGACACTGTTGGCACAATGGTAGCTGCCGCCCACGAAGCTAAAGGAGTCTGCCACCTCGGTGTTATCATTGGTAATCATTCTTTTCTCATTAACTTTAACAGTTAAAGTTTAACTGTTACCATGCATGCTGTTGTGTTACATTTGAAATCATTTTATTATTGTGTTTATATAATTGGAATTTAAATGGGAAATTCTATCGATCCCTTGCTGTTTCGACAAGGTACCGTAGTTTTTCATTTGTTAATGACAAGCTGGATATGAATGCTATTACTTCTGACTACTATTATAGAGTATTTCATCGTAATTCTTCAATCTTGCATCCAATTTCGTCAAACTAGTGTTTTAATTGTATGCAAGATTGACGAATATGAATGCAAAAGTGACGAATTATGATGAAAGACCCTGCAATGCACGCTACGAGGTTCAAACCGGGAAAGTATGATTGATGTGTTTTCAGCTACTGGCACGAATGCATCGTATATGGAACACTCGAAAAAGATATCCTACGGACTGGCCAGCGCCAGCGAACCCTACCCTTATGACAAAGTAAGAATTGCATTCGTTTCTTCAGTAATAAGGAAACTGCGCAGTCATTAAGATCTTTTTACTGCAGATAACGGCATACATAGCCAAGAAATCGAGAATAATGCATAAAATAATATGCGTTTAATAAATTTGGAGGGATTTTGAATTAGCGGCAATAATTTGTCCCTGAAAGAAACGTCGAAGAGCTGGTTGGGGGAGTTTCCCTGACTCAATTACATAGTCATTAGCATAAATTCGGTGTGTTTGAATTGGATTGAAAAGCGCTTTTTGGTATCAAAAAAATATCGCATCATTTGCAGATGATAATTGACACAGAGTGGGGTGGCTTCGGCGACAAGGGCGAAGGAGAGTACCTCAAGACCCAGTATGACAGGATAATCGATGCCCGCTCTGAGCACCCAGGTGTCATGGCGTAAGTGAAATTTTTATACCATTCTTACTTGAAACTGGATACTTTTTATTTCTAATTATAACACTTTATTTCTAATTGGACATTTTGCTCAATTTTTCAGGGAAAAGTGTCCAGTTTATAGTGGAAATGATACATTTATCTATCACATCGTATTGAAAGAACCGAATTTCACTGCCCTTTATCATATTTCGTCACTTTAGCATCATATTTCGTAACCTCAGCATTTCATTCCGTCTAACTAGCGTTCTAATTGAATGCAAATATGATGAAAGAGAAAGGGTTACGTAATGCAATGCAAGAGTGTAGAATTATGACGAATGGCGGTGTATCCAGTTTTTAATGTACATGCTTAATTTTAGATTTGACAAATTGGTTGCTGGAAAATGCATGGGCGAGCTGGTGAGATTGGTATTGGAGAAGCTGACGAATGCGGGAATTTTGTTCGACGGTGAGGGATCTGATCGCCTCTTCGAGCCCGACACCTTTCCCACAAAGTACATCTCCGAAATTCTCAGGCAAGCTGCTTACAAATATTTCCTACGCCCGCTTTTTTTAATTGAGATTTGCTCTATGAGGAATATGAAGAGTAAAAATTTACCGATCAGTAATAAGAAATCAGAGATTGAATATGGCAAGCTGCTTCGAATATCGATAGCGCTTCTTTTTATCCATCTGAGCACGTAAAAACTAAGAAACGACTATTAATCTTGATGAAAAATCAAACACCGAAAAGCAAGCTCATCACTGCCAACTATGATTCCTGGCTAGATTTCTTGTTAGGACCCAACACTATTAGCTTTAATCACGAATAGTATAATATCGAATTTTGTTATTTTAGCGACGAGAGTGGTTCGTACGTGAACACGCGTCAAATCATGGGCGAATTGGGTATCGATCATCATACGTTCCAGGATATGCTTCTTCTAAGGGAAGTTTGCACCGTCGTCTCCAGGCGATCGGCCAATCTTGGAGCCGCTGGTTAGTTCTTTCTTGCTTTNTTCATACGTTCCAGGATATGCTTCTTCTAAGGGAAGTTTGCACCGTCGTCTCCAGGCGATCGGCCAATCTTGGAGCCGCTGGTTAGTTCTTTCTTGCTTTTTTTAAAGGTTTTTCATCAAAATTCGCCACCTAAGCATTCAATTCGCAATCTCTACATGCAATTTAAACACAATGTTGACGAAATTGATTAAAGATCCTCTATTTGAGCCGTTCAACGCCACCTCTACACGACTAGAGCTCTTTCGTCGGAATCTCTTAATCAGTAGCAAGAAAATATAATGTTGGTTCTGTAGCGATAAAGGTTAACTGCGGACACGCCTCAGTTAGCGTGCTCAGTTAATTTTCAATACTAAATGTACTACGTTGCTCTCTGCAGCTCTCCATTACTGACTAAACAATTTTGAGTATAAGTGAACGGAGTTCTGCTTTAAGCATACGATACTCATAAGCATTGTTCACGTATGGACGAAAGGAATTAATAATTGTTTTACTAGCAGTTGATATTTTTTTCATCAGTCACCGGGGAACTGGCATGTTTTGACCGGTTTAAGCGATATATCGTTATAATCGAATTTTTTAAAATGAGAAAATACGATTTGGGACTGAAAATCTTGACCGGTATAAGCGAAGTTGACTGTATGTGGCATTATAGCAATCGCCAGCGTGCTGAACCGCATTCGTGAGCCAAAGATGATAGTCGGTGTTGACGGTTCGACGTACAAATATCACCCATTCTACCACTTTTGGGTCACTGAGAAGCTGCGCGACCTCGTCGACCCCGGATTGGAGGTTGGTTACGAGCCATTTTACTCTTTCTTTGCATTTAATTGATAGGCACAGTAGAACGCGCAGAAGTACAGCGCTTCGGGACACATTCTTTAATTTATGCGATTGCTCCACTTAAGTGGGCTCGTGTAACAGGCAAAGTTTACGGCACAGGAGCCAAGAAATGTTGCCTGCATGCGATAACTGTAGGGAAATTTTCTACTCAGTAATGGCGAAACGCCCTTTCCTGAGACTTTCCTTGACGCTTCGTAAAGATAGGCTAAATTGGGCGTTCTACGGTACCCGTTCTCGACGCTCGTTGCTGATCGAATTATTTACCCTGTTTATGAATACTGCCTAAACCCCTTTTTCTAACGCCTCTTGCGCGCCATTCATTCGCCACAACAGTAACTGCTGCCTGTTTCAGTTTCAACTGATACTAACAGGAGACGGAAGCGGCAAAGGAGCGGCGTTAGTGGCGGCGATCGCCGACAAAATCGCCAAAGGAGTACCACCCTCAACAACTACCCACACCCCTGATGGAGTGAATAAATTGCTCAACAAACAGAATGGCATCGTCCCTCCTAACAAGCGCAACTCCCGACGTTTTGTTTCAGAATCGTTAACGGGCCAAAATTGAACTACAATACTATGCTGATCGTCGCGAGTGACTTGCGAGTTGTCTTTGCGCTTTGCAATTGTGATTTTTGCAGCGACATTTTTCATGATTATTGTTAATTGCTATAGTCAACATTTTTTGATTACTAACAAGAAATCGAGCGTCGAATCGTATTTGGCAAAGAGGAGCTAGCTTTTCGGTGCTTGAACACCGTTTTGCATCAAGTATGATAGTAACTTCTTGGTTTGTCCAAGCATAAATTTATGGAAGGGAGCGCTATCGATTTTTCAAAGCAGTTTGTCGTAATCAATATCAAAGATTTCTTGCTACTGATCGACAAATTTTGACTATATCTATATCAGATGATATCAGATTTATTTAACTTATTAGAGTTAAATAATGAAAGTGCCCGCTTTTATAGGTGTCTTAGATTGGCTGCCTAAACTTCCGTCTCTTGAGACGTGATGTGTACCAAGTTAAACAAACAGTTTAATTAATTTTTCTAATTTTTTAGAGTTTAATAATCTACGCTGAGAAATGAAGGTCGCAAAATGCTGAAATTTAGTTTTATTAACAACAAAGCGTTGCATTCCACTGCAATTTGGTGGAATCGAATTCAAGTTTTGTGAACTTTGTAACAGAGAAAGTGGGGTGCACTTATTTGAGGGGGGTATATGTCTGCGCAAGTCAAGATATAAATATATTATTGGGCAGGCTACCCTTTTCTGGCCGAATAATAATGTATCCAGCTCAGAAAGATCTTTCGCAGACAGCGTAAGCTGACATTAGTGTTTTTTGCACCTGAACATTTACGCCTTCAACGTTGATGCGACCACTTGAACTTCATAGCGAGCACATTTTTAATAGTAATTGTATTTACAAGTTCTGCTGACTTTGTGCGCTTTATATTCAGGGCTGCTACTTAGTGTGAGGTTGGGTGCTGATTGTGTTTTGGGTTGGAATGGTTCTTCACATTTTTGTCAATTTGATTAGCTTGATTGCTGTATTTTGGAGAGTATGCCGTCAGATTGATATTTATTCGCCATATAATTCTATATAAATTGCCAATTTTGCGTTCTGGCGCTGAATATGATTTATTTGTAGAGAGCGTTTTTAGAAGTCACAAAAAACATGATTGTGCGCGATATTTTACTGAACCTTTTGGGGTCCTTTGAATCTTTTTTTCATAAAACTGTTGCAATTGCAGAAATACAAGTGCGTTGATTGGGCATTGCCCGCTTATATCTTGTTATTATCGGTTTTCTGACCAAACAAAACGCTTTTAATTCAGCAGTTGTAACGATGTAATGATTTTAGGCCCCTAAAAGGTTAATTGTTTGTTGGGCCACCGGAGACGGCCGTGCGCATATAATGCGAGAGGGTCCATTCTTTACTTGGTGTCTTTTCGCAGAGTTTTTGGATCTGTTCCATAATTTGCAGTTCTGCGACTGCTGCACCGTTACCGTCACCCCACGGTCTCTTCTCATAAAGAAAAATGGAACAATAACGAAAACCGACATATTTCTCTCCATCGCAGCTTATGGTGTTTCTCATTTTTTAGTTGGAAGGAGAGAAAACGCCGTCGTTATTGTTTCGTTTTTGCTTTTGACGGATAGGCCAAGCACGGCTGCATTGTCATTTCAAAGTATTCTCTTCGAGACCCAAATTTTCTGAACAAAGTTTGAATTGAGTGACATAATTCATCGTATTCAGTAAATTGCTCTTGTTTGACGATTATATTTGATCACAAATGCTTTTGACTGCTTTTGTAGAGTAAAACGGTGCTTATAATACGCGGATCGATCTAATGTCGCCGTGGCAGTATTCGGAAAAATTTGATCGATCCGTGTATTGTGAACGCCGCCTTAGTCGGTAGCAGCAGCCAATATGATTATCTTCAGTATTATGAAGTTGTCCGCTTCGCTTTCTCTCGGCTTGCTCAAAACTGTAGTATTTGAATGTTGTTCGGATGTTGTAGTGCCCTACACACAATATTGGTCAATGTTTTGCTTTTGCTCAGGTGAAGTGCCTTTTGTTCAAAAAAGTAGTTCAAAGTTGACAAAAATATATTCATATATCGTCTGCTTGCAATTATTCGTCACATCGGCTGGTTGCCGCGCTACTACCGTATCTCGCCAACAATTCTCTGCGACAGCAGCAACCTTCCGCAACCAAATCAAATGTGCACACAAGTTCTTAGACTTGGAGCCAATAATTTTGTGAGCCCGCGCGAAACAACGTACAGTAATTCGTATGAATCGTGAAAACTATTTATATTTTCGTTACATCAAAGTATTCAAGCGCAGACATCGTTCCGGCTTAGAGTACGATAGACGTGCAACAACATGACGATTCGCTGAACTATTGTACGAAATTCTCCGCTGAGAATGGACATTGTCGAGCAAGTCAGTGAAGAATATAAGCTGCCTCTGCGAGAAAACTGTCCATACGCCAAAAACTACTGGTAAGCGCATAAATTTAAGCTAAAGCCAAATGGTA
>NIUQ01003783.1:0-15980 GCA_002796945.1 Plectus sambesii
CGATCCGATGTGCGTCATCTCCCTGATGGATGGCGTAAGAAACTCAAGATTTTGTGAAATCGGCCGGACGGAAAAGTTGCAAAATACACTGAATCCGGAATGGTCCTTCAAGCCGCGTATCAACTACTTTTTTGAAGAATCGCAGAAGTTAAAGTTCGAAATGTACGTCAATAGCTAGAGCTGTAACGGGGGAGGGAAGTTCTCTAAAATTCACTCGCTGCACGAACTTAATGTTATTGATCACTGAGTTGCTTCTTCATTGTAATTCAGAATGATAGTTGAAAAGCCTTCCACTGAAAATTAAGTTGTCTAATTTTGACTCCAAAAGCGAGCATCAAATAGTGAAGATATCAAGTCAATTCGTTTAGACGCGATAAGAATTTGATTTAACGCTATGTCACATAGGAAGCATAAAGTCAAGATTTTACGTATCTGCAGAGAAAAGTAGTACGCAACGCGGTTAACGTAGATTTTTCTTACTGCTCAGCTTTTTTCTTGTTGTCTCAACTTTAGGAAACCTGTTTAACTATCCATAAATTGGGTTGATTCTCACCTTCATACTTCCGTTCACGAAATATCCTCTTCCTTCTCGTTACAACCTTATGAAATAGCTTGTATGGTAATAGAAATGTGGATAAACTTTTTGCAGTTTCGACGTAGATAAGCCATCTCTACAACTGTCGGATCATGACTATCTGGGTTGCATGGAAGTGACATTGGGGGAGTTGGTAGGTGCACCAGGCAACAAAGTTCATCGTCAACTAACGTGAGTGTGCTGCGATGATTCAAATTCGTCAGCATTTCTGTGCTTTGCAGTGGTTTACAAGGAAATTGTGGAAGCATCATCGTGTCGGCTGAAGAAGTGAACGTATGCAAGGAAGTGCTCTGTTTGCAGTTGAAGGGCGTAAAATTGGACAAAAAGGATCTCTTCGGCAAGTCCGATCCCTTCCTTCTGTTTTACCGAAAAAACGACGACGGAAGGTAACATTATAGTCGACATTTTTCGATCAGTAACAGGATATCTCGCCAGGCACTGTAGTTGGCAAGTGATGAACTGACTTTTTGGTGCTTGAACACCTTTGTTCACCAAGAATGATAGTCATTACTTGACTTTTACGTGCCTAAATTAACAGAAAGAAGCGCTAACAACTTTCGAAGCAGTTTCCCATATTCAATCTAAGATAACTTATTACTGATCGGCACATTTCAGCTTTATCTATCCGATACATTATACACTTTTTTTATGTTTCAGTCGGCAGCTTGCCTGCAGAACCGAAGTCATCAAGAATACTCTCAATCCTGAATGGAAGCCATTTGAAATTTCTCTGCGGCAGTTATGTTATGGTCAGAAGGATAGGTATGCATCAATTTCTTTTATATACTTTTAGCTTATGATAAATTATTATTGTAGTATTTTAATGATGGTATAGCCAGTAGTAGCAGCAGTTATGCAACAAGTTTCGCGCTATGACTGATTTTTATTCGTTTCGTTTGTAGCAACGATTAATTTTTAGTCAATGCTTTCATAGAAATACGAGAGATTTTAAGAATAGTTCACAATTTTATTCATCGAAATAGAAAGTTTTTTTCAGACCTTTCGAAATTGAGTGCTTCGATTATGACAACGATGGCGGGTAAGTATAGTGTTTCTGTTAAAAAATCACAATGCTGCTTAGTAATAGTCATGACCTTATTGGTACGTGCACAACGACGGTGGAAAAGCTGTTAAAGCAAGGAAGCCAGCCATTGCTGGTGAGTGATCGCATAGTCTCCGCTGATGCAATGGTCAAATTTCGTTTCTTTTCAGCTGATCAACCAGAAAAAGCAGCAAAAGAAGAAATCATACACAGATTCTGGACAATTGATCGTGGTTCGCAGTCAGTTGAAGATGGAACATTCGTTTCTGGATTATATTCGTGGAGGGTACTGTTTCTGAATAGGGTTTTGGGAGGGTCTGAAAACAAGAGCTAAATCGGGCGCTTTCAGAACTCAGATTCATTTTACCGTGGCAATTGATTTCACTGCGTCTAATGGAAATCCTAGAGACCCACGCTCTCTTCACCACATGAACCCCCATCAACCCAACCAGTATCAAATTGCGCTAAGAGCCGTCGGAGACATCTGCCAGGATTACAACACCACTAAATTGTTCCCCGCGCTTGGCTTCGGAGCGAAGATTCCACCCAGGGGCGAAGTGTCGCACGAGTTCTTCCTGGTACGATCCTTTTCCTTTACTTTTATTTCATTGTGCTCACAATTAATCTTTTCAGAACTTTCACCCTAGTGACCCTCGCTGTAACGGAGTGGATGGAATTCTGCACGCGTATGCCAACGCTATCCAACAGTCTACCTTGTACGGCCCAACGAATTTCTCGCCGGTCATTACCCATGTTGCCCGAATCGCCGCCGGCGCGCAGGATGGCAGCAACTATTTCATTTTACTTATTATAACTGACGGCATCATTACCGATATGGAAAAGACAAAGGCTGCGATTGTTGCCGTAAGTGAATGTTACCATATTTCTTCAAATAAATGCCCCGGACGTTTATTATTCCTACCTAGGCCTAAGGAAACGCTTATTGGAGAGAGGGCATCTGGTTTTTCAATCATCATTTCAACTTATAATTTAATTTATTAATAAAAAGATTGTGTGAGAGCAGTAGTCCAATTTGAATGGGAGTTCAGTGTAGACCTACATTGCACAGGTGTTTATTATTTCTACCTAGGCTTGACGGGGGTGTGTATTAAAAGAAATAAGATTACCAATTTTGTATAATACTGACCAAGTTGATGTTTAGGCGTCGGGTTTGCCAATGTCGATCATTATCGTTGGCGTCGGCGGGGAAGACTTTGCCGCGATGGAAGAGCTCGACGCCGATAAAGGGAAGCTTTCCAGCAACGGCCATTACGCAAAGCGCGACATTGTTCAGGTTGGTCGACGCATTGCTTCACTTTCAAACTTTCGTCTAATATTTCATTTCAGTTTGTGCCATTGCGCAATTTCCTCAGCGTCGCCGGTGCCCAAGGGGGCGATTGGGTAACGTCGCAAGCTAGATTGGCGAAGGAGGTGCTGGCTGAAG
Source organism: Plectus sambesii (assembly GCA_002796945.1). Lineage (NCBI taxonomy): Eukaryota > Metazoa > Nematoda > Chromadorea > Plectida > Plectidae > Plectus > Plectus sambesii. Next base: position 3,082 of record NIUQ01003783.1, read on the forward strand.
TGCCGACGCAGTTGACGGGATGGATGAAATCGCGCGATGTGCAGCCTCGACCGCCGGTGCAAGTCGGCGATATTGAGCTGCAGATGCAGCCGCCGCCGCCGCCACCGCCGCAGTCCGCCCCCCTCTATCCCTCCGGATCGTATCCTCCTCCAAATGCTTCGTCCCCCCGTCCAGGTGAACAGTATCCAACCCCACCCTATTCCTCTGGGCCATATCCTCCTCCAAACGTTTCAACTCCCCGTCCTGGTGAACAGCATCCAGCGCCTCCCTATCCCACTGCGTCACCATATAGTCAGCCACCGGTCGCACCTCGGTATGGCGCTTCGTCGCCCTACCCGCCGCAACAAGGATTCGCCAATCAACAGGTTCCATATCCACAGCAGCAGGCTTTCGCTCCTCCATATTCTACGAATGGGGCTCCTCCGTATGCTGCGAATGGACCTCCTTCGTATGCTGCGAATGGAGCTCCTCCATATGCTACGAATACGGCTCCTCCTTATGTTGGGAACGTGGCTCCTCCATATGCTGCGAACGTGGCGGCTCCACCCTATCCGAATCCGTAATTATTCATGTAACAGCCACTGTTAACATTTCTTTATCTCACGTTGGCGGTTCTACCGTGTTCATGTCGTGTCCATCGCGCATCTCAGAAATCTTCCGTTTGATCCATTTTGCTCGCTTTGCATGTCTGGCTTGCATTGGTTGCCAAAAAAGTTCATGTCCATGCAGTGGATGTCGAACACTATTTGTTCGCTCTGATGCAGACGTCTTACAAAGTCTGCTCGTGCCCTGCGATCCGCACCTCTGTACATCTGCACTATTCATGCCACTGTACAACGCTTCAACGAGCACCGGAAAACTTCGAATGTGTGTGCATAAACGTGTGGGACAGCCTAATACGAATATTAAGCTACTGTACATTATTGTTACAACGATTGTTCTTGTTATATGCGTGAGAAATATATTCATATGTATACTATTATCATACTACTTAATCGAAAATTAATCTCAGATTTGTCTCGTGTTGTGTTAACGCTTTTGTTTATTAAAGCAAATCAGTTATTGTTTTACAAAATGCGACAAATCTTCTTTTGCACAGAGATATATATATACCTTAGTGTTGTGTAAAATCGAACGCAAATTGACAGACGACGACTAGTCGCGCCCGCACACCTTTGAGCGCCCATTGCCACTGCGCAAGGCGACGGTCGTGGTGCGGTGCGGTTTACACAGTGCATCGGTGGATTACATTTACACATTGAGCCAATCACAACAATACAACCGCACCGCCAGCATTCCAGCTGGTTCTACTTGCCGAAACGCACTTGCCCAACAAGTCACGGGGGTTTTCGCAAGCGAACGACGCTCCTGTGTCCAGAGTGTAACCTCACGTTCTGACCGGTCAGCAAGCGACTAATTTGAACGATGCCATAGCGAATGACCGCGTACGACACCGCATAGAATATCGGAAGTGTACAGAAACGCGCGCCAACAGCATTTCGGACGAATAAACAAAACAAAAAGACGCAGGCGGTCCATGTTGCGAGCGTAAGTCGACAGAAATTAGGCAATGAAGACGGGAATCAGAGGCGAGTGTGAAAAGAAAGTGAAAGAGCGATCAGGACTAGTAGAAGTAGTTTGGTCGATCGTCGAGCGTGTGAGCTGGGGGCAGGTCCAAGTCGACGGCGGAGGCCGGGTACGAGGGCCCGATCATGCTCTGGCCGCCACCGACGTTGTAGCCGCTGGCCGCCGACGAGACGATCCGCTGCTCGTCCTCGGCCGCTTCGCGCTCCTTCTCCTTCTTTCGCTTGTTGCTGATGCCGTATCTGACGAATGCCAACAGGCAGATGCTAGTCAGCAGAATCGTCATGATGATGGCTAGAATGAGTACATGAGCGTTTGTTGGCTGCGGCGGTCATCCGAGCTCGTTACTCACCGAGAATGATCCATCCGACCAACGACAGCGCTTGACCGGCGATGACTGCGTCCTGCATCGGGGGTTCTAGGCACGGCGGATCCGGACTGCGCAACGGCCATGTTGCTGGGAAGCAGTCGGCTGGACCGCCCGCGCATGTCGCCTGACAGCCCGGCTTGTTGATGTCGATGTCCAGATTATCGCGCAGCAATTGTCGGAACCATTCTAGAGCGCGGTCGCACACCCACGGGTTGCCTGCAATAGACCCAACAATGTTTGCTTGTTGAACGGCGCGCGTCAGTCGTACCGCACGCATAGATGACTCGTCTCTCATTTGGCACTGGCTGGAACGTGCCGGCGAACGTGTTGTCCGGCATCGTCTGCAGCTGGTTGTTGCTGATATCCAAGTGCCGCAAGGCGGGCAGGTTGGCAAATCCCAGCTGTTCCACCGTCTCCAGACGATTGCTTTGAAGATCGATCGAGTAGAGCTGCTCAAGCCCTTGGAACATATCAGACCGGACGCTAAACAAACAAATGCTTGGTTGAGTGACGACGCATAGTTTACCAACATGCGTAAGCGTATATTCTTACACTGATAATCGGTTCTTGTTGAGGACGATCGCCTGGATCTGCGGCGTCTGCTGGAAGGCGCCTCGTTCGATGGCGTCCACGGCGGCTTCGGACATCTCCAGTCGCACGAGGTTGGGGATGTACTGGAAGGCGTTGTTGGGTATGACAGAAATCGGCGTCTCGCCAATGCCCAACGTGCGCAACTGTCCGACGTAGCGGAACATTTCGGGCAGCCAGGAGGGGAACTTGTTGCCGGTGATGTACAAGTACTGCAGGTTGGGAATGCCCTGGAAGGCCTCGGGCAGGATGAACGCGATGCCGTTGAACTCCAGACTGAGCGACTCTAGTCGCGGGAAGTCGAGCGCGCCGACGGGCACCTCGTTGATGGCGTTGAGGCCGAGGTTGAGGTTCTTGAGTATTTGGCGCTGGTTGACCAGTGATCTGCTAGGAATCGTGGTGAGCTCGTTGGTCTCCAAGCTCAGTTCTTCGAGGTTGCGCAATGGGCGGAAAACAGTCTCGTCGCCGAGACCGCCGTCGTCGAGTCGATTGCCGGCCAGCTCGAGCTTGAGGATCATTTCGCGCGAGGCGTAGTTGGTGAAGCTGTTCGGGCCGAGCGACTGGATGCGATTGCGGTTCAGGTAAAGCTTGCGCAAATTTCGCAATTTCGGCATGCCGGTCTGCGGCACCTGGCCGAGCTGATTGTCGGTGAGGTCGAGCTCGAGCAGCGAATCAATCAGGCCGCCTTCGAAGGCATTGTCATCGATCTGGTTGAGACCATTTCGATTGAGCACCAGACGAATGATGGAAAAGCCTTGGAAGGCGTTGCCCTGCAGACGCGGCACGGGCGTGTCGATGATGGTGAGACTGTCGATGGGGATGTCGCGGGCGGGCGACACGGCCGCCAGCGCGTTCGCCAGAGACCCGGCGTTCTCGCACACGATCGCCACAGGCTCGTAGATAGACGGCGCGCATCGACATGGTCCTCCAGTATCGAGCGGCGGGCACTGCGCTTGCGCGCCAACGGCGAGAATAAGGGCGAACAGCAGCGACTTGGCGATCATGATGACCTATAGGTAGCGCGATGAAAGGGCGCGCAGGAAGCGATGGCACTAGACGCTCAAGTGATCGTGAGCATCGTACGGTGGACAGTGCCAGCCGGTGTGTTGGATGTTGGACGGACGGACAGGGGAGGACGAGAGAGGGTGGGGTACTACGGCGCGTGAGTGAGGCGCGCGACGACCAATGGACCGCGGCGGGCGGCGACGACGAGTCAACGCTTTAGCAAACAGCTCCTCGCGGAGTCGTGCCGTTGTGCAATGGCCGGTGCGCAAATAGCCGCTCGGCCGGACCGACAAGAACGCCGCTCTCGACCATCGACGACGCCCTTTGTTTGCGGGGGACGAACGGAGGCCGGTCCCTCCAGTCGCAAACAATGCCGCCCGCACAATTGCTATCCGTCGCGATTAACCGCCGCGCTCGTGACCGCCATGCAACCACACAAACAACACAACAAACAACAACTGCGCGAGCAGTCGCTCGGGCGCCACTGTAGCCACTTTAGCTCGCTGATCTGCGAGTAGCGGCTTCGTCCACCTGCACCTGCACCTGCACCTATACAAACAATTTGATTAGCATGGGCGGTTGGTCGTTGACACTGTTGGTTCAGTGATTCAACGCGACGGCCGCTACTCGCGCCCACCTAGGAGCCAAAGCGGATACGAATAGAGCAGCAGAGAAGGCGAAAGGAGACGCGGTGGTGTACAGTAGCAAAATGACGCTGTCAGGAAACCGAGATGCGAAACAGCTGAAAACAGGTCAGCAAACACGAGCAGACGATCCGACAGAGTGGTCGCGTCACGATGCAAACGCTGGCCAGCTGCCTGCCACAAGTGTCCACACCTCTCCTCCCCGTTCCGATCCGACATGAACCTCGAACGATCATCGTGAGTGAACGACAGCCATGCGGGGACGGGATGGGGACAAACGTCGCCAAGACAAACTATTGAGCGTGAAGAACAAACGGAAAAACGGAAGAACGGCGACCCACGGCTTAGCAACTCAGCCACGTTGACATTTGACACCGAGACGTCGCGCCCGCCGACCGACCGACCAACTCTACCGACCGTCGGCGTTTTGGCAACGGGAAGGAAGTAGGGCTTTTCACCCTCGCCGCATTGTCCGCATTTGCCCTTGCGAGACTGGCGCCTTGTTGCTCGACGCAAATCAATCACTGCAGTTTATTTTCAGCACTACTTGAACAAACCCGACGAAGGAAAGAAGTGTAAACTTGTACGAACGGCCACAACAGTAAAAAAACTATAGTTTAGTAGTCTAATAAGTATATCCATATCCGGTTAAGGCTGCCTGGAGTCGACGCGAACCGTCCGACGACCGACTTTCCCCGCACATTTCCCATACAGTTTCCAAGAATTCATATTTGTCGAAATATGAATTGCTGGCTATTGTTTGGAAAAAGGAGGAAAATGTGGGACGACGGACAAACCGCGCCGACTCCGATCGGCCCCTAAATCCCGCGTTCTTCTTCTCTAAGCCTTACTGTTCAGCAACAGTCACGACGGAGCGTAGGCTGAAAAAGAAAGGTTTCATTACTGTATCTTGAAATGTGTCGGAGAGCGATTATACCTGTCACCGGCGTGCATAACGTCGAACGCCTTGTTAATTTCAGTCAGCGGGAATGTATGAGTGACGAATTCGTCCACTTTGAGCTTTCCGTTCAAGTAGTCGTCAACCAATTTTGGCACATCGTCGCGACTCTTCCAACCTGAAACAATATTTAACTTGAACCAGTAAATTCCAATAATTTACAATTTATAGCTTTATGGACTAACTCTATTTTGCATTTTTTTTCCATTAAAAGTTTGTTTGAGTATGACCAACTGCACGCGAGAAAACGATGGACGGATGCACGTCGAGGGGTCACTCGGCGTAAATCGAGTGGCTCGCGATGTAACGATGTACGTAATACTGAGAGAGGCAGTGCCCTTGTGACCAAAGGCCCGTGTCGACCGCAGTCGGTAAGCCGTTCGTCGGCGACAGGATGATCGCGGCGGACATCCACAAAGCGACGACGCGCACCGACCCCAAGACGATCATCAACGCCGATTCGCGCTCTATAGTCAAAATCATACGCGAAATTATGCGCGACAATCATGCCGTCCTCCATCCAAGCCGGGCGTCAAGTTGGCCGATTGATCGGCCTGCTCGTACAAGACTAACGCCCGTAGCACACTATCGTCAGCATCTTCAACCAGCGCAGTCTAACGAGTCTATGCCCACGTCCCAGTGGCTCGATGATCACCGCCAACGGTCAGATTGCCTCGAGCAACGGTAGCGCCAAGCAGTTATTGCAGAGAAGCATGTCCAAATGACCGTCGAGCGACCGAACACAGGTTTTGCTTAGTACAGCACGGCCCTACCAGCATCGTCCGTCTTGGCGAACGCGCTCGCCATCTTGGCCGTCCAGTGCGTATTCTTCGTCCGCATGCGCACTCAGTAGCCCCAGCGCAAAGCAGATAACGGCGACGATCGCGCATCACCATCAAACAAAACTACAATCTGCATACCATCAACTACAAAACCGACATGAACAAGTAGATATGCTCAGCGCCCCGCCACTACAGCTAATCCACAATCTCCGTTCGTTTCGCAATCAACATTGTTCGTTGGTGAATCAATGAACAAACAATCAAAAGACTGACCGCCAAACGCCGATCCGGTCCAGGAGCGACCAGTGACGAGCATAAACGGACGGGTGCTGATTTCCTGACCGGCGCCGGCGACACCGATAATGCACGACTTGCCCCAGCCCTTGTGGGAGCTCTCCAACGCAGCTCGCTGCAAAGATAAATGATTTGTTCATCGAAACAATAATCTGTCGAAATCCAAGCATTACAAGTGAAACTACAGGGTAGCCCAAAAAACTATCACTCGATCATAACTCGCTACAAACTTGACGTGCCGGGTTGAATTTTTAACTGGAGATGCGCCTAGCAATGAGCTACAAGTGGACCAATAGTTCATCACTGGGTGTATCTCCAGTTAAAATTTCAGGCCGACAAGTCAAGTTTGTTGCGAGTTATGATCGAGTGATAGTTTTTTGGGCCACTCTGTACATTCAGAGCGCGAATTTATACAAAGGCAACAATTATGTTTCGCAACCCAAGCATTGCAATCCTAAGTTTAGAGTGCGCTGTTTAGCATTACCCGAGCCTGTAGTTGACGCGGTACGGGGACACTATGCCTCATTCGGCCGGATTGCGTTACAAGACGCCACACGCGCATGCATACGATACCGCATAAAATCAATGCAATTGCGTGTGGCGTCTTATAACGCAATCCGGACGGATGAGGCATAGTGTCCTCGTACGGTTGACGCTTCATTCACTGCTCAACGCTAAAACTTTATAACAGCCACGCACCGCATTCACTGACAAAACGAACGAATTAAGGAGATCGCCGGCCATATAGCGTAGTGGTTTAATTATCAAACGCCTAATCTGAAGGTCGTGGGACCGAGTCCCACCTGGCCTACTCAACTTCTTCTCCTCTGCTCATTCCAAAACTGCATTCGAACCGATTTAAGAAAGCAGCGGCAAAACGAACCATAGTGTTGACGTTGCCGATGCACTCGAAGGTGTAGTCGAAGCCGCCATCCAACATATCCACGAGCACTTGCTGAATGGGAAGCTCATGATTTTTCGGATTAAGGCACTCGGTGGCTCCAAACTGTTTGGCTGCAAAACTTAGACGTACATGTGATGCAGAACAATGCGCCGGAAACAAAATGGCTTCCTGAAGTTAAGTAATTAATAAGATATTTAACGCTATGCTTCATTGAGGGCTTATAGGGGAACCGAGGTTGCCTTTAGCCGAAAGTAAGCTACCAAATATTGTTTAATTTATAAACAAATTAGGATGCGATTATGTTATCGATCCAATGCCTTACCCGATTCAAATTTCTTCTCATTGACGTCGATGCCGATGATTTTGGAGGCGCCGGCGGCCTTTGCGCCCATGATGACGGCCAATCCGACCGCGCCAAGGCCCCAAACTCCGACCGTACTGCCAGACTCCACTTTGCACGTTTTCAGCACGGCGCCGTAGCCGGTAGAAATACCGCAGCCCAGCAAACACACTTTGCTCAATGGGGCTGCCTTCGGAACCTGCACATGAGTCATGGTCAATACGGATCAAATAATTGTGAGGCGTAGTCAATGGCCCGATTCCATATCGCATACTTAGCGCAATTCAAGAGAATTTACGCAAAGTAATACCTCTGCAAAGTATGCGATATGAAACCGATTCAATAACTATTCCTTTAGGTCAAAAATCTAACAATTCACACTATTTGCACTTTAAATTGAATATTTTGTTGGATTTGCATTAAAGAAAGTGTGTAATTTGACTTGGTAATGGCATAGTCATCTCGTTTTCCAAATTATATATTTAAGAGCGCGGCATGCTCTATCGCACCCTGCAAGCCGTTCGTATTGGTTGAAATACTCCTCCGCGAATGCGAAAATCATCCATGGTCGATTTCAAAATCCACGGTAGTAAAGAGCTGGTTCACTACCTTGACGACGGAAATATCAGCGACGACAGTGTACTCGCTGAATGCGCTGACACCCATGAAGTGAAGGACTGGCTTGCCCTTGCAAGTGAAACGAGACGTGCCGTCCGGCATAAAACCTTGACCTTGGGTGATGCTAAATCGAGCATATTTTCCTTTCAAGATTCATCTAAGCTAAAGCGCAGCAATCTACCGGATCTTTTGACACAGGTTGGTCTTGGGGTTCTTGCAGAACTTGCACTCCCGGCACTGGGGCACGTAAAGAGGAATGACGTGATCACCTGCAATTTGTCGGGTGAACTGTAAAGTACAAACGCGATTATGAATGCAAATGATAATAGAGCAACGCCGTCAAACAGCGCGACTCTTTTCGTCTTGAATTACAAAACTTTATTCAAGCTTTCGAAAGAATGCTCGAAAATAAAATATAATTATGATATGATTTAATTCGTTTAATCCATATTCGTGAAATACAATTCTAGCTTATAGCTCTAGAAAGGGAGAGGTCAAACATTCGACATGAAATATGCAGTCGATATGCCAATTGTTCTAAAATGCGGGTTCAACAATACCTGGCTGAACTTCGGTGACACCGGGGCCGACGGACTCGACAACACCGCCGCCTTCATGACCGAGAATAATCGGGAAAGCACCTTCCGGGTCGTGTCCGTCCAATGTATAGGCATCCGTGTGGCAAACACCCGTGTACAAAATCTAAAACGATATGAAGTCAAGTGGGCATGAACATTGCAGTAATAATACGAAGCAGCAGAAAAAGACTCACTTTGATGCGAACTTCGTGCTCCTTCGGCGGCGCGACCTCAACCGTTTCGATCGAAAGCGGCTTCTTCGCCTCCCACGCAACTGCAGCGCGGCAGGTAATTGTCTGAAAAGAACGCGATAAACACCTTTAAACAACAAACATCGACATTGGAGAAGCAATACGCATCTTCACTTCAGCAATTAAACTGTTAACATTCAAAAAGTGATATTTTCTATGAGAATAGTTCAGTCTCCTGTATTTTTATCAGCTTACCTTGCCCGCGGTTTCGGAAGCCATTATTCAAGGTGAAATATTGAAGGTAGACGGAATGCAGCAGCCTAACGTCCTAAAATGTGCTAATGGCAAGATTTGAACCGAGAAGTGGACAGTAGAACCTGCAGGAGATTTAAACTGAGCATCACACTCTTAAGCATTGCGATAGTCAACAAAATGCACTGGTAGGACAGCACATTTTTTCCCTATGGCGATTCGCTATTCCTATCGAACGAGCAGTGGTTCATCCAAAAATGCCGCAATTCTTCTGTTTATTAGTGATGAACAAGCAGCGGATCGTTAAATTAGTGTGCGACATGAATTAGGTCACGTTATAGGTTAGGGTGAGCACTACAGCATGCTTTCAGTCGGCTAAATGGCGCGATGATATTGGCGGCACAGAGTAACTTATTTAATGATATCATTCTTTTTTGTTGGACGACGACTTCGCTTTTCGACATGGCTCTTCGATTGCTGCCGAAGACACTCATTCGATCCGTCGTCGTCAGCGGCGAACGTTCATCGGTAAGTGTAGCGAGCCTTCTAGCATGATAATCTATGCCAAAGAATAGTCCTTTGACTGCAATGCAAAGCGCAAAGAAGGCCGCATGCTTTCATTACATTTGCATCATACACGACTGTTTCAGCTGCGTGGGCTGAGCTCGGCGTCATCCGCCGTGCGGGAGTGTTTGTTGAATGTCCCGGAGACGAAGGTGACGACGTTGGACAATGGATTTAGAGTAGCCAGCGAAGATTCTGGTCTCCCGACTGCGACGGTTGGTTTTAGCGAGCAATTTGGCGGATAAACGTGGATATATTGCAGGTCGGAGTGTGGATTGACGCGGGAAGCAGGTACGAAAACGATAGAAATAATGGTGTGGCACACTTCTTGGAGCACATGGCTTTCAAGGTAGGCAGCGGCGGTTGATGTTTTGTTACTGACGTGTTGGTGTGTAGGGAACTGGCAAGCGATCGCAAACTCAGCTCGAACTCGAGGTGGAGAATATGGGTGCGCACTTGAATGCGTACACTTCACGCGAACAGACGGTCTACTATGCTCGTTGCTTCAACAACGATGTTGAAAAAGGTACGTTCAGAGGCAGGCGTGGGGAATAATGGCGGTCACAGAACATTTTTAGTATTCGAAGGGGCAGTGAATGGTTTTTCAAATTTAGTACTGTTCCAAGCCTTTTAGCGGCGCTCTGAATAGATTTAACCTGAATGTAGGATGGCATCATCCCCCTCAAGCCGCTTCATGGTTCCTGTCTATAATTACAATCATATTTTTCTTTGATTATTAACTGCTTTATCCAAAATAATAGATTTCACTTTAAGTGCTGAAGGCGACCTCTGGACAACGCTAGCTGTGGGGAACATTTAGTTAATTATTTGTAGCTGTACATGGCAAGCTGACTGCGAATCACATCAATTTATATTATAATTAATTCACCGCTAAGCAGTCTTGTCATACATAGCAAAAAACAGTCTGCGGTCCATTTCCCAGAGCTAGGGTTAACGAGGCATCTCCCTTAAAGTGTCATAGCATTCAATATTGATTGCTGGAAATTTCAGCCGTCGAAATCCTGGCGGATATTCTGCGCAACAGCAAGTTGGGTGAAGCGGAGATCGAGCGAGAGCGCGGCGTCATTCTGCGCGAAATGCAGGAGGTGGAGCAGAACCTGCAGGAGGTGGTGTTCGACCACTTGCACGCCAGCGCATTCCAACATACGCCGCTTGCGCGCACCATCCTCGGACCCTCGGAGAATATCCAGTAAGCAATTTCTACATTACATTTCTACATTAATCAGGAAATTCCAATTTCAAAGAACGTCTTTCGAAATAAAAATGACATTTTTCAAGTTAATTTAATGCGAATAATGTCCTTTCTTATTTTATAAATGGGTCGTTGATTTTTCAAATGCCCTTTTTGACTTATGAAATGTCGCTATTGAAATGGAAATGATATATTTTTATATAATTACATTTTTCTGTAATATCAGTGACGTCATATAATTAATTGTGCTTGCAGATCGATTCAGCGCAGCGATCTTCAGGAGTACGTGCAAGACCATTACAAACCCCCGCGTATGGTGTTGGCGGGTGCGGGCGGCGTCGAACACGGCCGTCTCGTCGAATTGGCCAACAAGTACTTTGGCGATATGCGCTCCGACTACCCGCGTCAGAGCCCCTCTCTCGAAGGCTGCCGTTTCACCGGTTCCGAGGTTCGTACCTACCCCATTTACACTTCATTAAAAATACATTCCAATTCAAAGAGGACATTTTTCAAATCAAATCAATATGAAAAGTGTTTTTATTGAATTGAGAAGGGTCCTCTTTGATTGAATTGTAGTCTCTTATAAAGACGGAAATGGTATGAAGAATTTCCCCACCAATCTGTTTATTTTCAGATTAGGTTCCGAAACGACAATATGCCATTTGTCTACGGCGCCATTGCCGTCGAAGGCGTCGGCTGGGATCATCCCGACAACATCCCGCTGATGATCGCGAATACGGTAAGACTTTATTTCGGAATTTTCTTTTCAATCAAATTGAACGCAAATTTTAAACTGCGGCTTTGGCATCCTTCTCCCATAACTTTCTTGAGAATCATTTCGTTTTGATCCGCACCATTCAGTGGATGTGAGTAGCTTTTTTGTAAGTACTGTTCGTTCATGCCTTCATTTTGATACAAAGCGAAAATTTCTGCGTTTGCTCATTCTCTTCCAGAATGCTGCGTCAGTTTTATAACTCACTTTCCTCCTCGCATCATTTTTTACTGTTCACTTTACCAATTGGAACATGAAGAATCCGCTCGCTTTTAACGATTTCCCTTCCGAAGGGAAGGTAGCAAAATTGACAATAGTAAATAATTTAACTCTAGTCCTCCGCAGGTATTAGACGTAGAATTAGGTGTAGTTGGGCCTCAACCGGATGCGCATATTCAGTGGCCAACGCCCTAATCGTTTACTAATACTGGAGAGAGCGGTTGGATGCAACCGCTCGGTAGGAAGAAAAATGATCAAGTCAACGGTATCAAATGATTCTTAGATATCACTGAGATCACACGGTGTCACAGTAAGGTTAGCTGAAATTTATTGTTTCAGCTGATCGGACAATGGGATCGATCGCACGGGTCGGGAGTGAACGCGCCGTCGCGCCTCGCTCAACGCGTCGGCTGGGGCGGTCGCACGCAGTCCTTCCAGTCGTTCAACACTTGCTACAAGGACACCGGCCTCTGGGGCATCTACTTTGTCTGCAATGTCGATGCCGTTGAAGACCTCAGCTGGAACATCCAGAGCGAATGGTAGCGTTTTCGTCTTTTGAGCACATTGCCTTCTTCGTCAGATATTTCACTTTTGCCTTCAACTGGACACTTTTTGAATTAGCTTTAAAGTGGAATTGAGATATATTTCGATGTTTCGAAGCGTCGCCAGGATTAGTTAGGCCTTTATCGCTTCTTATCTGCGATTTATGGTTCAGTGCTCCATGCTGAAATATGCCCGGTCAATATCGTTGCTTTGACCTGAGGCGCTTCTTTGCGAATCACGGGATGTTAACGTTTTGAGATTCCTTTTAATATGCAATAGACAATGACGGGTTTAGTCAAAGGTATAGAAGACGGTATTTTGAATGATAAACGATTGCGGATTAGTGCATCTTTTAATCAGATCTGAAGATGCGAAATTATTTTTCTATTCACTTATATTCTGTTCACTTATTCGAGGAACCTTGTAGTTTTTTAAAGAGGAAATGCGGTCACTCCTAGATCTCGTGAATGTACCGTAGAT
>NIUQ01003784.1:0-16099 GCA_002796945.1 Plectus sambesii
TACATCTATTTCATTGGACCGATTGTTGGAGCGATACTTGCCGGACTATTGTACAGGTCAGAGTTGCCTTTTTCAAAAAATGCTGTTGCGATACTTCCATTGGGCGTACTATTCGTGCTCGACGCTATATATATCACATAACAGAAACTATAATTACTGGTTGATATTATTGAAGAATAAGTTCTATTTTTTACAAATATTTACCAAATATCACACTGTTACTAAGCTTCTGTTATTTACTTTGTTATGCCAAAGACGAGTAACTGACTCTATCGAAGCATTGCGAAAATATTCTTTGAGCAAAGATAACACTGATTAGGGAGCACACATAATGAAACCTCTTTATTCATTGTTCCAGATTATTTTTTGCTTCTGACGAGCGTCGCCTGTTGTTTCCGTGAAAGCCGAACAACTTACAGCAGAAATTTCGACACTGCAGGATATTCAACGAAGAACATGCTGTTATCGCTTAAAAATTACTTGCAATATTGTGTTATTGGTTGTGTTAGCATTGATTCAGTTTTTGATTGAAGTAAATGTCTCTTAATAATATCGAATAAAATCTTTGTGGATTTATTTGTAGTAGAAGAAGATGGCAAAAATATGATACAGAGATCTAAGAACGATTTGAGGAACTGCTTCATGTGCAAATCTTTCACCATTCTCTGCAAACAGTCGCAGACATCGACATCAGAGCACGAAAAAACCTTCTCCCCATAGAATTTTACTGCAAAAAGTAATTGATTAGGAAGATATCAATATTAAGGATGTAAATTACTAAGTAGGATAGGAGCAGAACTCGGGCAATTGCAGTTATTGCTTGATACCCGAAATACTACATTTATCCAAGATTGTGCAGTAGAGCTTTTTTAAGATTCCCCCTACAATATGACGCTAAGCTCAAGAAGTTCTGATTTAAGATAAATACAGATGTAAGAAAATCTATCGCATTCGCCTACGTAGTCCTAAATCCAGGTTTTGGTGCTCCTTGTTCGATTTGCGGAATGCTTGTCCAAAACTGCCGCCCGAACTTCAGAGCGATTCCTGATTACCGTACATCAAGCTGCTTTAGGACATCGAGAGTGCAAGCAACCACAGCGTCACCATATTGAGCGCGGAGCCGACAGAGTAATCGAAGTAAATTCAATTCATCACTCAAAAGAAAAATAATAAAATTAATAACAATTATTTTAGGGATAATTAGTGCATATGCGACTATGAGCGGAGGGTCGTGGTCGACGTTGGTGCGGTCTCTGTGCTTTATCGGTCTGATTTCCCTGATTCACTGCGCCTATTCGGCGGCGCAGCATCGCTCGTACCTCCGGCTAACGGAGCAAGAGTTTACTCGACTGCCCGCCGACATCCTCCTTCAAACGGTCGTTAGTCTCGTACTCATCTGCTACTCCGCTGCTCACGTTGCCGGCGATTTCCTTCCCATCAGAGCAGACACTCAGGTTTGTTGGATGTCTTTTTTCTTTCACTGACCAGTTGTAAAGGGGAACTGCGGTCGGCTCTGCCTTAAAGGAATGTCAAAGCACTAAGCACCTGTACGTAAATTCAACTTCAGAGCTACGGTATTCTATTAACATTTCTCTTTTTATTCTCTCTTTACAATATCTGAGCACATTCCAGTTCCACTTTCAATTACATACTTACGAAAACCACTTCGGTAATTTTAAGAAAAATGTTAACCCTTTTTTGAACTTATCTCAATTAATTGTTTAATTTAGTTTGAAAAGGGTCTGATTTAAAGTGAATATGGTATAAATGTACGTATATTATTATCTGTTTTGATGCGCTCTTTAATTTCAGGTGCGGACAAAGTCATGGGACACGGTGGGCAATTGTCCGTCCTTCTACACGTTCGACCATCGCGCCAAGTCGCTGTCGCCTTACTTCGCCGCCGATCTACGGCCGCAGTAGAGCGTCATGCGCGAGCCATTTCAACCTCGTCTACTATTCTCCCAGCATCTCCTTCTAATTCCCCTTCCTCCCTGCCTTTCTCTCATAATCAACACCCTTCTGCATCGTCAAAATGGTCTACAATGACGTCATTATCATCTAAAGTGACCTCAGTACCCCCTAAAGTGACGTCACTACCCCCTTCTACAACAAACATGTCAAGCCTGTACTCTCACAACCACGTCTCTTTTTCTACCCGCCGCCGTCGTTTGTCAAACCCCCTTTCTATTCCGCTTGAAAAGTCGAAACTGTTGTTAGCAGCCGCAGTAGTGTCCATTTCAACGAGCTCGAATTTGAACTTTTCGTCGCGTCAATTTTCTTCATCAGCTTCAAATCCTCCTTCTAATCCTTCTTCGTCTCGTCAGTCGCCTTCCGCTGCTTCGCCACCCGTCGCCTCATTTCAATACTGTGTCGACTTGGTGTTCAAGAATGATTACGAAAACTATCTTGCCACCCTGCTTCTGCCTGCGGGATGTCAGCGAATCATGTTTGCGGTGGGTTTATACCTTTCTTTCACTCTTTTTTTAGCTCGTTCAGTTTTCTATCAGTTTTCGAACGATTACTTGCTTATTTCGATTATATCCGTTTTCTGTTATATTCTGTAACGAAAAGATCGACTTTATTGATTTGTTCTGGTTATACGAATAGTTGATAGTTTTTCGTTAATAGGTAGATTGGGGCGCCAAAAATTCAGATGATTTGGAAATACATGAATTGATCTGCTTTTATATGACCACAAACCTTTATTTATTGCTTATCATTCTATCGAAAATGGTGGATTTCGATCGTTTTTAACTACTATCATTTGTCCAGATAATAAATTGAAACGTAGGTCTGCTCGTGTTTGGACTAACTATCGCCCTACAAGTAATGGTAAATTTGATTGGCAATAATAAAATAGGAAGAATTTGGGCAGATATTCTTTTCTGGATGATTTTAACCATGACTCTGCTTTGGTTGATGCTCGTGAAGCCACCGATGTTGTTTTTCAGATTCGCGCATTCAACGTCGAACTGGCTCTTGTTCGCAATCAAATTCAGCGCTATTCGGGCACCACTGGTATATACCGTCTGCAGTTCTGGAAAGATACGATCGATATGTTGTACGGCGTCAAGAAAGGACCAGTTCCCCGGTGAGAACGATTTAGGTGCTTTGGTTTCAGCATAGAAAGTGTCTATTTTTAATGTTAAAGCGTCTGTTTTTATCGTCGCAGTTTCTTAGTCAGTAACAAAAAATTAAATGTTGATCTCGTAGCGACCGTGCTCAATTCAGTTTTCAGTATTAAGCGTGTTACGGTGTTCCCTACAGCTCTCTATAACCGATTATGAAATTATGGCTTTATTTTTCGAGTATCGGATGAAAAGAGCTAATAAAGTATGAAAAAGTTATCGTTTGAAGGCAGCCCGTAGCAATTGCCCTGAAGAAGTTCGCGTCATTGGCGGACAAAAAGCTATTGTATCAGCTGGTGGAGGCGCGGCAGGCAACGCTTGGCGATCGGCCGTTCGTCAACGTGGCCGCTTTGGAGGAGTACGGCATGAAGACGCACGGCGCTTTGCTGCGATGTGCCGTCGCCGCCATTGACCAAGAAAAGAAGTCGCTCTCCGCTGAAAACGCCGCAGTTTGCCAACAGGTACATTGAAATTCATTTATGGCGGTACTTAAGGGACTGACCAGATTTAACGGTATTCAGTGGAATTCGTTTATACCGGCCATCGGGGGACCGGCAAGCTCTGACCGGTATAATCGAGCTTATTTGTATGGAACAGTATGCTTTGAGATTCAAAATGTTAATTGGTATAAACAAAATATCGGCATAACCGAAACCGCTATAAACGAAGTCCACTGTATGCGCAATATTGGTATCAGCGAATTTAGTTGCATAGAAAGATTCGCTCTGGGACCAGCCCGAAATATTGGTACCAACGAATTAACCGTATTAGCTAAAAGGCAGTATAAACGAATTATTGATTTAAGCGAAACCAGTATAAATGAATGTTACTGTATGTAATTTCAGGTATGCGACATTCTTGGAAGCGCGTTGGGCCTGGGGACTCATCTGCGAGCTACCGGCCCTTTGTTGGCTCGAGGCATCGTCGTCCTCCCGGCAGATCTGATGAGCATCCACGGCCTGAGTCAGGAGGCAGTCTTTACTGCTCGGGACCCGCCGGCGTTCAAATCCCTCAGTCGCGATTTGGCGCAGCTGGCTGAGAAGCGATTGGCTGAAGCGAGGGCGATGACGTCGAAAGTGCCGAGAGAGGTGCGTCCTTAATGATTTTGTTTGGGTTACGTTCTTGAGTGCGCAGGGTTTATTCTATCTTCATTTTCAAGGATTCCGTTCTAACATAAGGTTGTAACTGTAAAAGCGGGTGAGCAGAGTTGTCGCATCCCTAATCGCTGACCCTAGCAGACAGATTATATCTGCATAAAATCTTATTTTTGCATCGCGTAGACATATTGCGAAGTTTTTTACATGACAGCTCACTGCTGTACGCCTTGACGGCTGACCCGCGAAGATCATATATTGTTAGAAAGGGTGGTTGTATCATTATAGTCGTAATGAAAGCATTGGTCCCGTAGGGATAAAGATTAATCGATGCGATGCGATGCGGTGCGGTGCGATGCGATGCGATGCGGTGCGATGCGATGCGATGCGGTGCGGTGCGATGCGATGCGATGCGGTGCGGTGCGGCGCCAGAACGTCCTTAATTATCACGCATCATAACGTGCTAGTTTCAGTTTCGACCCGCTTTCCTACCTGCCGTGGGGCTCGAGAACTATCTAACGAGGCTAAAGAAGAGTGACTACAATTTGTTGGACCCGAAGCTACAACGGTCCTATGGATTGCTCTCCTGGCAGCTTGGATGGCGAAAGTTGTGCGGCAGATATTGATTATGTGTTACTTTATTCGATGCGCATCGATCGGAGCAGTGGTTGCAGACCTTGACCGAAATACGCGACTGATACAGGGTCTTTCGTGATAATTTGTCATCTTTGTATTCAGTTCTTTCAAGCTAGTGTAAAAGTTACACTACCGCCTCTCATCGTAGTCAGTTACTCTTGCATCCCATTGTGTCAACTTTTTTATTCAATTCCGTCAATCTAGCGTTCAAAGTCAAATTCAGAAATGACGAAATTGTATGCAAGGTTGATCAATATGAGTGCAATAGGGAAGAATGATGATGGAAGAGACTGTAGAATAAACTAGCTAACTCATCGGCTTTGTGTTTCAGTAGGATAATATGGATGATTCGCAGCAGCTTTGTGAGCTGGAACGGTTTCACTAAATCTATGCGGATCCATTTTATTTATTAAAATGCCAATTTTATCCTATGGGATAGCTAAGTTGAACGACGTCACCATTACCACACCGTGATCATTTCAGTCAAGGTCGCGCAGCCAGTGAAAGTATTGTCTGTTTCTTGTTGGATCCCTTTTTTTGGTGCCTGCTCATCAATTGTTAGAATTGTCCCTGTCGATTCATAATTCTTAACGTAGTCGACGCAGTCTGCAAATGCGGTTATTTACAATGTACGACGTTGACGTATTTATGACTTAAATGCGTTGCTGACAGCTCTTGTTAGTCACTGTGCGTTTCTTGCGGTTGCCGAGAGAGCAACGCATGCTACAATGACAATGAAAGTTTGAGAAGCTGCATCACAACTGAAACCATTTCCACTTTAATAACTACACTTTTCTAATCAAAGAACGCCTTTTCCAAATAAAACAGGACATTTTCCAAGTCTGACCACTACGGGTTGAAAAGTGTCTTGTTTGATTTGGAAAGTGTCCTTTAGTGAAAGTGATATACGCAGTAGTCTACATAAAGAAAATATCAGGCAGATTAGAACAATTTTTTTATCTATAAGCAGCTCTTATTCATATATATTTCCTTGCGTTTCTGTCCGCATGGTATTATTCGATTCAACAAGCTGTAATTAAAGCAAACTTTGTCCAAAATGAATGTTGTACGGAGGTGGGCGGCTTTCAGGGTTGAAATTCCGATTCCGTACAACAATATACGAAAAATAACAAAGTAGATAGATGAAAAATTGGTGAGAACGCAAAAGTACATGGTGTCCCATCGAACGACCTTCGATTTGATTTTTGAATAACATTTTTCATTCTTCATCAATTCCAATCATGTTTCTACCATTTTGTAGAGTGTGTATGGGAATTTTATCCGTCGCCATGTTCAGCTCAAACGGATAAGTATGAAGGGAATTACAAGGGTGCTATATGAGTTGTCTTTTTTCGAAAAACGTTCAGTGTCCCGAATTCAAAATTATACCGCAACCAGGACATGTAAAAGTGAGTAGCATTTGTAGTTGCGAAGCAAAGTAAACACTAAAGCACATTTATCAACTGTATTCAATTGTTCGCAAGTCCAACGTAATATCCCAACTGTTCGTACAACAAAATTTCAGTTATTCCAAAAAGCGAAAGTTTCACATTTCAAGTCATGTTCATACCAATATACCAGTATACTAAAGAGCAGATCTTTCACGAAAACAAATCAAAGGCCGCACTTAGCAAAGTGAAAGAGTATATATGTCCTAATATTGAGCTATTCTGGTTTTAGAGAGGATGATGGTGCAGTTATGGAAGTCTGTTGCGTATCAGTGCCGGGAGCAGGAGGTAAATGTTTGATAACAAGCTGTGCGAGTTCGTCTACTTGATCTTCTGTTAACCTTTCCTCGCATTCCTCCACAATCAGCTGCACTTCCACTGGCGTTGTCGGCCTTAGGTTCACCATCATTAACGATTCCGCCCGCGTCAGGTTGTACTTCTTCACTGCTTCCAGGAAGCTGGCAATGGAGCTGTTTGATTTTGTACGAGAGCGTTTCAAATAAAAACAAGTATTTAGCCATAACATATCGTCGTTATCTGTTAGTCAGTAACACACCCCTGAGGTATTCCGTGATGGTATCTATTTTAAAGATACGCTTAAGTTGGTATTCTACAGTATTTCATAACAATCTAAAACCAAGATCCGGTGAAGGGAAGGGAACAAAATTTCGCGGATGGGTATGGAGAACTTCTCGTGTCCCTTACAACCCTAGTTACATTCCTCCAAAGTAAAGATAGAAGCGGAAATGAAAAGCTTAAAGGAACAAAAATTCATCTATTATTTGCTTTCAAGGAATAGGTCCCAGAATTTAAGTAGTCTTAGCGGCATTTTTCACAACTATAATATTTAGTACGACTAACAAATCAATTATCTATTATCAGATACACGAGTCCTTTTTGCGAAAATTAAAACAATTCAGAACCTCGCTTTCTGTATTGAAAATAAAGATGGCATCAGTAATTATCAGCATCAAGATCTAAAACTGTAAAAAAGGGCTTTAGAGCACTTCAGAACAAATAGGACAAAAATGAACGAAGCAATAGTGTAGCAAAAAAGGTACCAACGATTCGCTTCAAACCATCAGATTGTGTTTCATCAGTGAAATCCCATATAATATGATTGCTGGAAGATTAAGTTCAGGCGTAGTGAAATATAGACAAAAGTGTGATTAGAAAGACAAGAGAAACGTTAAAATTGTACCTCTTAATGCAATCTGCGTCCTGTGTCGCGGCGGGAGTCTGTTCCAAGTAACGCGTCGTCTCGTAAACAATTGTGGACAGTTTTTGCAGTCGATTAGCCTTCGATTTCCGCTTTTCGGCGTCTCCCACTTCTTTCAGTAGCGATAATACTTCTTGATTAGTCAGTAACGTGGCACGGGCCTTTATCACTTCCATTGGTCCCGAATTAAAAGCAAGTCTTGTATGATCATGAAGTAAATATAGTAAGACTCGTTTATAACGGTGCTTCGCTTGTAACAATATGTCGTTTATAATGGATTATCACTTGTAGCGGCCAGGTTTGGTTGTTTTCCAATTGCCGGCTTTCTGTATTTTTAACAAGACAAAAACAGTTTGCAACAATAAATTTTTTATCTCAATATAATCTGCCGATTCTCCATTGACCCATATTGATTGTGGTCTTCTTTAAATTCATATAAAACAAGCAAGTATCAACCAAAGTCTGTCTCTTCAATTTTGTGCTTTAGCAGCGTGTACCTGGCCCTATGTATTCATATGCTGGGATGTCCTTATAATTCAACCATCGATCCAATCTTACGTCTTCTGCCAGATTGTAAAGAGTATCTAAAAGCTTTTTAATTTATTTTAACATTCAATATGACTTAGAAGACTGGCTTTCAAGCGCTAACAATGCTTAGCGATGAACCATGGTAATTTTAATCTTAACAGGTCTATAATCAATTACCCCTGCGGATAACGCAGGTCACAGCACTCCCACCATCGCCTGCGGTCACTAGCTACTTGTCACTACTGTCGACCAAATTCTTATGCAATTGAATCCTCCCATCGGGTGGCTGGATGAGGTTGCGTCAGCACTTCCTGAGGCTGCGATGCTTTTATGCCGTGTCAAGGAGAGCTTGTTGTTGGAATGCGTCATGGTCTTCTTTCAGTTGACGTTGGATCAGCTTGCACAGGAGATGATACTCAATATTGTTGGCTGTGATCCGCTTCATCTGACGCCTCTGATCAAGGAGTTTCTGAATCAAGCTGGAGATCCTCTTCTGTTGGTGGTTGTTGTAGGGGACCTTGGATTGTTGCTGGCAGTGCTTTAGCTGATCTACAAACTTGTTGTAGTCATCATCGAGATCTTCACTAAGTGTCCAGTCGGACGCGTCCACGTGTTGTTGAAAGACTTTGGCGTCAAAAGCCATCTTCTTTTGGCCAGCGTTGGATAACGCTAGTGCCTTCTTTTCCAACTTAGAGTCTAGGACGATTCTTGCGTGGATGAGTCGATGGTCGCTCCCAGTTGAGAATGCTCTCCCGATCACAGTCACGTCTTGGACGATCTGGAGTCGGTTAGTGAAGATGAAGTCGATCTCGTTCTTTGTCTCGCCATTCAGGGATATCCAGGTCCATCGTTGGCCGGCTCTCTTCTGGAAGAAGGTGTTTGCAACAAAGAGTCTTCTTGATTCAGCCATTGTTGCCAGGCGCTTGCCTTGTTCATTATGATCTCCCCCAAAGTGTCCAATGAAAATCTGGTCGTCCTGCCTGTGTCCAACTTTAGCGTTGAAGTCTCCCATGATGACTAGATAGGTGGAGCGCTTGTTGATCTCTTCTTCAAGGTTGTCGTAGAAGCGTTCAATTTCTTCATCATCTGCTGCTGATGTTGGCGCATAGACTTGGATGATGCGTAATGTTTGCTGTTTCTGATGGTTGTTCATCAGCACCCCTATTCTTGGCCTTGAGACAGCCAGTGAGTCGATGGACTTGGACCATTCCTTAGAGACTATGAATCCAATCCCGCCAACGTTTCGTGGATCTTCTCCAACCCCCAGGGCCACTGTCGATCCATCGTTCCATTCTGCATAGAGGTCTTTCTGCCGTCATGTTTTGCATAGCCCAAGGATGTCGCAAGCGATGTGGCTCTTTTCTTCTATGATTGTTGCTAGGTTGGTCTCTCTAGCTATAGTTCTGGCATTGAAGGTGGCGATCGATAGAGATCACTTGTTGGTACTTGTTCCATTTAGCGGCCTTCTACCTGAGATTCTAGCAGCCCCTCGTTTACAGCCTGGTCGTCCCGCCACTGTGGGATGGGCATGTAAACGCACAGGGTACTGGGGCCCTTTTCTGAGTGCTGTCGTAGCCATTAGTTTGACCATTCATTAGCTGGCTGGGCTTCTAGACCGGTACCTCCTTTATTTAGCTAGGCCCAACTGAGCTATACCCAGTTGGAAGTTGACCACCTTCTCAGCTTATTTGGACTTGCCAGGGTATATGTAGTGTGCCTTTCTGGAACCCTATATTAAACCCAGCTGCGTTGCACTACAGTTCTCTCCAAGGGCTTGTACCTTGGAGTGACCTAGGTCATAGAGCCGTTATGCAACGCAGCTGGGTTCCAGAAGGGCACTGGTCTCAGAAAGGCACACCACATATACACCCCGCCGTACTTCGCTGGCCAACGCCCAGGGCCACCCTCTCGCCACTATGAGGCAGAAAGGTAGGATTTGAGAGGGGATGAACCGTGGTTAATACAATGACTACTTTACATTAGACACTTCGCGTCCTTGTAAAACACAACGTTTCCTATTAATTACACTTTGCCATACCACGAGTAGTAATAAAGAAATAAAGCACTACTCCTTGATTTCGACTGATAGACAATTCAAAGACGAACTCAGATAAAATCAAGCATTTTGGAGACATGTACTGTCCGCCACACCGCAATGAGTCGCACCAATACCGTAATCTGTAACTCATAAATTCAATTCATATTTTAAAGTAACCATGCCAATTGTGTACGTTACCTGCTTACTTTAAAATATGAATTGAATTTATGAGTTACAGATTACGGTATTGGTGCGACTCATTGCGGTGTGGCGGACAGTACATGTCTCCAAAATGCTTGATTTTATCTGAGTNTCTTAAAGTAACCATGCCAATTGTGTACGTTACCTGCTTACTTTAAAATATGAATTGAATTTATGAGTTACAGATTACGGTATTGGTGCGACTCATTGCGGTGTGGCAGACATTTATGTCTGCGCTTTTTAACAGGAAAATGAATGATTTGCGACAAAAATAGAGCAGAAAAGCAATATTCTGCAAGGCAGCTGCACCATTCGATTAAAAAAATCAAAGCTCTTCTCTTTAACTCTAATAAATGATCTTTATGCACATACTAAAACTGACGGTATAAAATAAATACAATGGGTGGGTTTCACATCGCGTACTTTAGCTAAAGTCGGACTTAAGGCCTATCCTTTATCATTGCGTAAAGTCCTACTTTAGCTAAAGTACGCGATGTGAAACCCACCCAATGACAATTCAAATAATAAATGACAATATCAATAAATATTCACAATAATAATACTAACAAACTGAATTATACTGAAAGGCACAAGTAGCATCTTCAAATAAATATCACAATTGATGAATGAATAAGCGGAGATTTGATATTTTTATCCTTGAAAGGGCGAGAAATCCCATTCATCAGCCGTTCCTGAAAATACTCTGCAGTTTAAATGTGTGCTATTTTAGAGGTAAATTCATTTAAAACCGTCCTCCCATATCACATAGCCAATAAAGAATATAATCATACTCGGTGTTGAAAAAGGACTATATTTCTTAATTTCAATCGACAGTTTAAGCACTATATACTGACCTATTCACATTATTAAATCAATTGCTAATCCTTTACTTAGTCATTTCCAAAATGCACTAGCTTTAATATCAACTATTGCAAAACAGCAATTAAAAAAGACCTCTCAGCGACTTTGATGAGCTGTTTGCCAGTATTCCGTCCATTCATCATGTCCACAAAAGCTTGGCCAGTGTTCTCAATTCCATCAGCAACCGTCTCCAGTACCTATAGTCAAAATTTATCGATTAGTAAAAAGAATGTTTAGACTGAATAAAGCAAACTGCTTTGAAAGTCTTTAGCGCTTCTTTCTACCGTTTTACGCACTTAATATCAAGAAATGACTACTATTCTCGGTGGAAAACGATGTTCAAGCACCGAAAAGCAAGTATTATCTTTGCCAACTATGGTGCATGGTAAGGTTTCTTCTTGCTGACCGAAAAATTGGATTATCCAATAAAAATCGATTGTTAGGTTTTCCTTATAGTTTGATTACAGCGGTCAGGACTGGCCGGTCCCCCAAGTTCCGACATACACGCTCTCCATTGGACATACCTTGAGACGACCTTCCTGCACCCATTGCCCGAGTAATTGCAAGCCGCCAGCAAAGTCTTCAGGATAGTTGACAACAGTAAAGCGATCGCTGAAGAAAAAGAAAGATGATAGATGCCATCTTTCATAGTGAAAAAACACAAACCGCTGAATATTTCGCTGATTCAAAGCATCCTGAGTCTCTTGTGGAATGGGCGGCGGATACGGTAAATCCTCGTTATACACTGCAATTTGTCCGCACAAAATAACACTGCCATTCTCGTTCATCTGAAAAGTGACACAAAATGAAAATCAATAGATCATTTATTCTTTGGCATAAGCATTAACGCAAATCACGGGACATTTTATTTGATAGAGTATAAATTTCGGCCACGAACAAATTCAGTAAAGTATCTAACCTGCGAAATGACAACATCGCTAACTAGTCCGCCAACATTGTCAAAGTAGACGTCGATTCCGTTGGGACACGACGCTTTTAGCTTCTCCGCTACATCTGGCGTCTTATAATTCACAGCGGCGTCGAACCCGAGTTGATTTACGAGCACCTCGCACTTTTCCTCACTGCCGCAGATTCCCACCACTCGCTGACATCCTTCCAGTCGGCCGATCTATAAACAAAACAGATTAAAATAACTCTTTTCATACATTTGATAGCACTATTTAAGATAATTAATTCCCGATTGACTTCATATATTGATGCAAACGAAATGACGTTATAAAATTGGCAAAACTAAAAAAAATGCAGAAAACAAAATATAACCAAAAAATTGAATATTAAAATGGGAAGGTTGTTGAACTCATTGGAATGTGCCAATACATCGTCTGCAGATCGCCAGTATGAACATTAGTAGCAGAAAATACAATATAAGGCAGTAAAATGGATAAATTCAAATAATTGAATAAAAGTGATATGCTCTGCAGTAAATAATATTCCTAAACGGATCAAGTTATTTGTAAACCAACTGATCTGAAATAAGCTTACAGCGTAAAATCGTAACAGCTGTAGCGTTACAGTCAAAATTTCTTCACCAATATTAAGAAAATAAAAGTTCAGGTATGATAGTTATCATCTCTCACTTCCTGTTTGCAGGAACTGTTGTGCAAGATAAGCAGAATTCATACAGTTGACTTATTCATGGTGAAGTGACGCAATAACGACGCGACACTCGCCTCTATGAAAGTACAAATCGACGCGTGCGAGGAGCATAGGGCGCGCGTGCAATTCATAGTCGGTCTCCACAGCACTATCATTAATATATTAGTCTTCCATCATAATTTCAGCCCTTTTGTACTCAGTTTCGTCACATAGTCTTTCATCATAATTTCAGCACTGTTGTAATCAGTCGCGTCAAACAAGTGTTCTTACTGAATACAGAGAAGACAAAGGTGAATGCAGAGGTAAGGAATGTGAATTCAAAAATAAGGAAACTGAAAAGAATATTCAAAAATTTGAATGCAAAAGTGAAAAATTATAATGAAAAATCTTTTCTGTTATATGAATTACACTGTATTCAGGATTATTGGGTGAGATGACAATTCGCGACACGACAATTCCCGACATAGAACCATTTTTAAGCATTATCATTCCATACCTTATCTTTTTCAATTACCTTTGCGCTCATTGTATTCCTATTGAATAAGGGAAGAGATTTGTAACGAAAAATGTGAATAAGACTTCATAATTTAAGAATGTATTGCATGTTTATAACGAAAACGCCATTTTCGGGAAATTTGAAGAATTGGAACGCTTTATTGCTTGGTTATGCCCAAAAGACCTAATGTTTCAGCGGCCAGGGATACGTTAATGCCTTAGCAATCATGACATTATATCTGCAATTTCAAAAAAGGTTAGAATCAATTATTATTGCATCAAATATAATGACGATTACAAAATGTCGCGAATTGTCCAAATCCCGGATTATTGACTAAGATGAACTATTACCTGTCCAGCTAAACTTCCGCATGCACCAGCGGCCCCACTGACGACCAGTGTCTGCTTCTTATTGGGGTCAATTCGTCCTTTCTTTTGTATTCCCAGGAGAGAAGTAAGACCTATCATGCCAAGGCAGCTGAGAACGATAGACGGCGACTGGTCGTTGGGGAGATTCACCTGAAAATATTATAATAATGTTGTAGTTTAGACAGACCATATATATTGCATATATCATCAGTAGGTGGGAAACCACTCATCGGTGATTAAACACTGAATCAAGGGGAGTTAGCCGTAACATTTCCCCCTAGCTTAATCTATATAATGCATTAATTCGCATATAAATCATCTCTCTCTTTGTTACATTGCTCACGCGTCTCTTTATGCCTGAATAAACGCTGGTTAACAACTGTCTCAAGACAAGTCCAATCCCCTTCGGCACCGTAAAAATAATAATATTACTGATTTCACATAATCAACGGAACCGTAGCGTACATTCATACATACGATTGCTCTGCGATAGCTATTTGTAGTAATACCAATCAAGATTTTTTATATGAACACCTGCAAAGAGATCAACTTGCTCATCTAATGCGCTATTCTTTTATCGCTTTGGAATGCTCATAAAGGAGACAAAACTGGATGATTACAAGTATTCCTACTAGAAAGACTAATCAATAGCAGAGCAGCATAAACCCGTCAGCATTGAATTGAGTATACAAGATATATTGTTGTATTTCATATTTATGAGATTATGCTCAGCATATTCTGACGGGGGACTGAAAATAGCTGAATAAAAAATCCACAAGAGTAGTCATTGGGCGGGTTTCACATCGCGTACTTTAGCTAAAGTCGGATTTAACGCAATGATAAAGTACGCGATGTGAAACCAACTCATTATGCTGGCGGTAAATGTGACTTACTATCTTAAAAATTTTAGAATCGGATATTATTAAAATGCTAAAGAGAAGCTCCTCCTAACTTCTGAAATGTGCACAAACAAAATTTTAGTAACGCGTCGTTTAAGGCCTGAACATACTTTTTTAACGCACACCGCTGCGGCATGCGGCAGCGACCAGTTACCAAGAATCTCTGCTTCATGCGGCAGAGATTCTTTGTAATTGGTCATTGCCGCATGCCGCAGCGGCGCGCGTTAAAAAAGTATGCTCAGGCCTTACTAATGCATTATCGCTTTCATCACAGTTTGTCCTAATAAATGTATACACAGCGATGTTAGGAAGTAGGGTTGGCTTAGAAGAAGAATATCTACAAGTATCAAAGAACAAGAACAAGAAATTGGGTAGGCTCCCTATTATTGTATAAATGCACTTTTATATAAGGTCCTATACGGAGCATTTTAGAATTTCTTTCAGTTTTTCAAGTTTCATCGAGCGCACGTCAGGACAACTTTAAACTACCAAGAGCTTGTTTCAAATTCAATAAATGCAAACCTTTTTCATCGCTTTATCATCAGAAACAAATCGCTTGGCCCACGGCCAAATCATGTCCGCCGAAGTGACCAAATCCCCAACAGACAGCTGACAATTTACTGCCGTGTGTATGACTTCTCCAATGCCACCCAATCCTTTAATCGGTCGATTTAATTCCCATGGAGAGATGTAATTGACGCCGGTTGATTCGTTCATCATACAGCGCTGAAACATACAGATAAACTGCAATTTCCATTATAGACGCCTTTGAACGCGTGCCAAAGCAAGCTAGACACTTCATAAAACAAATTGATTGAACTGTCCAAATTATAAGTAAAAATTGGTAAATGAATTCGATAAATGGAAGAGATTTGTAAAAGAAAATTATACATTGTAAATCACTTTGAAAAAAAATCTGACATAACAATGTATGAGCGATTGAAGGATTGATTAGGAAAGAAATTATGGCTCACGCGATTAAGCAAATAAGCGAAATTCAACCACCATTATGTTCAAACGCAGAAATAATAGTGAATGCTTGGTTAAGCAACAGATAAAGCATGCTTTCCACAATTATAACGCTAGTTAAAAAGATTTATAGGTCTCGAGTACGGCGCTCGATTTAAATTTCTCAATGTTCAATAAAAAGGTAGAACTATAAACGTTAACAAGCAAATCTGCTTTATATATCAAAAGCTTCATTGAAAAAGGACATGCTGATCGCTGAAAAATAGCGCCAGCACCGCTAACATTAGCTGTATTCGAAGGTAGATCTGCAAGTTCACAATCAATCAGAAATTGATAAGGGTATTTTTAGGAATAAAGCATTTTAGCACGAAGCCACCATTTTTTCAATCCATCCAGGCCCTCCACCTTTACTATTACGTTCACCGTTATATCTTTATAATAAGGTGAACTGAAAATAATTACCAAAGCTGGGTCGACAGACAAGTACAGTGATTTAATGATACACTGTCCTTCTGTGAGTTCATTTTCAGTCGGCTCCGGGCAAGATTCAGTTGCAAAACAGTCGACAGTTGGGATTCCATTTGCGCCTGAAAA
>NIUQ01003785.1:0-15979 GCA_002796945.1 Plectus sambesii
ATGAACAATTTTTCAACCGTATTTCTCTAGCGGAAGGATACCATACCTCATAACTCAGTACTCAAGAAACTGCAATTTCAGTATAATATTGCTCTATTTGGAAAAAGACGTTTTTTATCTGTTATTTTCGGCTAAATTTTCAAAATGCTCGAAGATTTGTTCATTTTAGGGTATTTGAAAATAGCATATCCGTACTCGATTGAAAATACGCTGTATTATTTTGCCTAAAGATTTTAGAGTAGCTTCAAATTACCCCGAATGTTCTTTGTATCAAATGACCATCGAAATGCGAAGTCAAGTGCAAAAAACTGATGAAATCATCTTTACAATGAAGCAAATTTCGACAACTCTCGCATCTCCATTGTGCAGTTTAGCTGTACAGATTTTTTTAGCCAAACTACTACAGTAGAACAACGGAACATACCTATCAAATACGATTCCTTTGATTTTTTCCTTAATTTGTCGTCCGTTTCGTTGTTGATCTAAAATCTGCCACAATGATGTGACCATCATACAGCCGTTCATGCTAAATAAATGAAATATCAGTTCCCGGTCGGCTGCGTTAACTTCTTCGAATGCCGGCAGCAGCGGTTGAGATAACTCAGGCCCGGGCACTCCAGCCAGGAATATCGGAGTGATATATCGGACCGTTGTCATGCTTAAAATAAATAAGTTTGGTTTGTTTAGAGTGTCTGAAAAATGAAAGCAACATTTTTCCATCGATATTTAAGAAATTCATAGTTAATGTAAAATTTGTCTCCCTCTGAATTGGCGGACAACAATTAAAACGCG
Organism: Plectus sambesii; assembly: GCA_002796945.1. NCBI lineage: Eukaryota > Metazoa > Nematoda > Chromadorea > Plectida > Plectidae > Plectus > Plectus sambesii. Next base: position 793 of record NIUQ01003785.1, read on the forward strand.
CCCTATAATTGCTAAAAATTGCGCCCTACGTTTTCGTAGTCTTCAAACGCGCCCTATGTTGCACTTTAACATACTGAAAATATCCAACATAGGGCGCATTTGAAGACCACGAAGACATAGGGCGCGGTTTTAGTTTTTTCCGAATTGGCATTCTGTCAATAGCGTACTGCTGCCAGATGAATATTCTTACTGCGAGGACAAGATCAATTCAATCACTATTCATTGATAAAAGTATGATTTGAATGTCGGTGTTTTTGCATTCTTATTACGCTGAGGTAATGCGATCGAAATGAGTTTGTAAACGATGTTTTATGATTTTTTCGCGATCAAATGCCATTTTTGCTCATGCTAAATCGAGCAGTCGGAGTAATTCGTGGCGGATCGTCACCCTATTCGTCTAGAATTGTGTGACGTGCGTCAACATAACGAATTTTCGAGTAAAGCGCTCGTTAGCACGAATACATTTATGGAAAACTGCAGATAAAATGCGCCATCTCTTCGCCAAATTAGCATGCTACTGCGTGCAATATGAAAACAAATAGCTTACTTATGGTCTTCGTAGAATTTCGAATACTTGGCAAGATGAGCGTCCTTGCTGCCTGCCCATCCAAAAAGAAAAGTAACTGGTCCTTGCTTCGCTTCGCAGGCTTCAGACCGCGTTATGACGTAGTTTCTTTTGCTCATAGTTAAACATATACGACCGCCAGAACGAAACAGATATGTCAGAGACGCAAAACGCAGACTCATAGTCGCGGCCGTGACGACGAATTTGCTGCCGCTCGCTCGCGAGTGGCGCCGCAGAGAGCAATGAGCAAAGAGCGTTCAGAGAACGCTTTTTCCCACACTGCACTGCAATTCAGTCTACAGGGTGCCCCGCAGTTTACAGGGTATCCCAAAGCTCTGATACAACGCGCCAGTTCGCATCAGAATCAACGTATCGGTCTACACAGCCTTCATTTTGGTTCCATCGGTAACCAACCTCGATCAGAAGACGTTTAAATGTCAACCGTGCACCTTCCAGTAAGACAGAACTACCATTACTGAAGGGACACAATAGTTGCAAAGTTTATTAAACCTTATAGGTTATTTGGTACAAAGTAAGAAAGGCGTACCCATGACATATTTGAAAAATTCCAATTTGAATAAATTCGCGCTACTTTCAGTCATCTATTCCAGCTATGGAATTGCGAAATCGGGAGCGGTGGCTGGTAACATTCCAGTTAATTTTCGATCTCGATCTCGGTTAATATTCAAATAGCAGCGCCCATGCATAATTCTGCATTTCCGCTGTTCCGCATTTGCAATTATTAATGAAATTGGAAGAAAAATCGGGGCAAATTAAGATGAACATTGTTTTTAAAAGGCAAAAAGACGATGAATATTCTGTAGCGCAAACGGGTTGAATTCAGATTGGAAGAAATTGTTCGAGAAGAAGAACTTTGCGCGTAGGTCGATGTAAACAGAGTATTCGCGTTATTCTTGCAGTGTGCACGAGCATGCAATACAATACAAAACTGTTCGAGATAAACACATTATCAGGCGAATACAAGGAACAAGCGTCTCGAAATCTGAAGTGAAACCTGGTTATAAGAGGCTCCGATGTAAGAGACATGTTGTCATTTGCACGCTCCGTATAGGTCAGTTTCCTCGCAATCTCTCATTTCCGGGTTCGAAACGCAGTGCTGAGTGGCGATATGTATAAGTTCGATTGACGTGTTAAACAGAGTTCCAAATCTATTGAGTGCAAAGCACACATGGAACAACTGATAATGCATTTTTGATTATAGCATGAATAGCTTCACTGAAATGCAATAAATTTCCAAACTCGTTTGGCGCGCTGGACGCAGTCGCGTCGATATTACGGCTTGCGTCTTTCGGGTTGAAAACGGACATCCCTCTTCTCAAGCCTTCACTAATCCCCGGCGAGCCGCAAGAGCTCTTCGTAATTGCCAGCAGCATCTGACTGACTGCCTGGCCATCCTACTCCCTCCTCACACGGCGGCCAAGTTACCCATTAGCGGCTAGTAGTCTTAGGGCTCGTTTATACCTTTGACCAAAATGCAGCTTGGCGTCATTTTCACGTAAACTGAAGCGAAGAACAAAAGTGTCACCTAGTCGCTAAGTTTGGTCCTGACGTCCGCTCAAGGCAGTTAATGATCGAGGTGATGCTGCTCACTTGGTTCTCCATCCAGATCGCTTAGCTGTATAATGTGAATTGCAGGCAGCGAACCTGTAGCAGATTATGCAATGCATAAGAACATTATTTAACTTTGATAGTTTGTGAGGGCGCTAAAAATTTCTCTCGGTTGGCGTCGACCCAGAGCTGAGCACCGGTAGGCGCCAGGAGGGAATAGGATGGGTGTCCGGGGGAGAGGAAGGTGCGTACTTCATAACCTCCTCTCCCCACGCCCGCCTCGGGGTCAAACCAGAGGAAAAGGCAATAATTGACGAGTTTCTAATTATTGCACTCTCATTGACTCGCACGCCCTCACCACGTGCTATAATTTGCAACAAAAAAGCTAAATACTGCTTTGGCCGGCGGGCAGAGATGGCCATTCGCGCGCACCTATGGCTTACTTAAAACAGCGGGGTTCCGTACGGCTGGTTGTATATCTGTATTCTTTATCGCTCGCCATTATTTCGTCTCCGTTCTAACGCCTTCCATATCTTCCTATTTCGGGAGCTCATTATTTAACAGTAGGTTCTAAATACTGTCATCTCCAAGCGATCAATTCGTCTTGATTCGATCCCAAGCGACGTTCCCCCATTCTTAGGCCACTGTCATATTCGCATTCATCCTTCCTCGGAGTTTTCTCTTCAGAGCACCGCAACAGCTGTGCACACAAAGTGCCTCGTTATTTTGCAATGTTGCAGTGGTTTGTAAAGAAAAGTATTGATTGTCGACATTCTAGTCCATGCCAATCAGGTAGTAAGGACAATTGGCGACCATCTCGGGGTAGCCTGGGTTTATGTCGCCAACAGATGATGACGAAGGGAAACTGAGCGGCCGAGTACGAATGATATTTTGTGCGACTTCCACGAGCGCGGGGCGTGCGTTCGAACGGCAATTAGAGGAATCCGATAGCGGTGCTGAAATGAGGCGGCAGTAGCTGACGAGCGCTGTAGTGCCAATCCGACGTTGCATCGCCGCATTTCCTCTGCTCGCGTCAACTGATCAGATTCCGTTACTCCCAAGGAACTGCTTTGGTGCCGTTCCATATCCAATCGGGGCCTTTGTTTGAATGAATGCAGAACTTGCGAAGCAGCTCAGCTGGGTATAATTAAGCTTACCATGCTCTCTAAATCTTTTATTATTTTAGTGCAATTTATTCATGGAAAGTTCAATGTACTGTTATGATAATCACTGAACTTTCCATGAATAAATTGCACTAAAATAATGAAAAATGTTTGTGGTGCGAATTCCTTGAACCAATCACTAAGTCAATGGACTAGGATTTAGAGAGCACTTTATGTGCTGGTTATGTGCAATATTAATGATTTCAGGTCAGCCAGATGTTTTAGAGGCGGCGAACGTTGCTGGATCATTTGGAGGAAATAGTTTAAAAGAAAAGCAGATGCCATTTTGCAAAAAAGCGCTTTCTAGTAAGCATTAGTTCTGTATTTTTATTGCATTATGAAGAAAAAGCTCTCTTAAAGCCCGATAGATCTGAATCACAGCGGTGCATCACGTCTGTCGTTCCATCTTTTTCTTTTTTTTCTTCTTTCGCTAAAGTTGTCTGATGTATTAATTTTCAAATGTTTGTCTAGGCGCTGAGGAGATGCTCAGTCGAAATAGAATGATCTGTAATAAGATCGTTGGGAGGTCTGAGGAGATGATTTTTGTTGCCAACTGACTCACTGAATTGAACAGTCGACTTAACCGCAGCTATTAGAGCAGGTTTGCAGGTCAAACGGTCTTATTGCCTGTTAAAGCGAGTCATCCAGTGAAGGTAGTAAGACAGCCATTACGCCGACGACAATTTGATTTAACGCTTCGTTCCAGAGGAAGGGGACAGATACAATTCCATGTGTCGTGAGATTAAAAAACAATATTTTCTAACTTTGCTTAATTCGTGCATAATCAGTTAACGAACCTCAGGTAAACAAACCTAAAATATAATCTTCGTGAGAACTCGCTGCAAACAGTATTCCGTTTTTTATTAATCCGAATTCTTTGCAATTAATCAACCGAATCTGCCAGAGGCGTCACTCAAAACACACTAATAAGTAGAAGCCGACTACCACTATTGGCTAGATATAATCTGGATAGTATTAAAACTTACACTTCCAATAACTGCAAAAAAATTTACCGTTTCATATCATTGGAATTCAATGAAATTAAGTCTTTTGCCGTTTATGCTTGTAAATATTTAACTTAAATACATGCTAAAAGTCTGAATACTTTTGCAGATAATATCTATCCAATAGTTGTAAACAGCTTCAACTATTTTTCTTTCGCGCGACAGCGTGACATATCCGGCTGATTAAATGTGAAGAATTGAAATTAGTAATAAACAGAAAACTGTCTGCAAAGAACAATTTGAGCGCGCGTTTGGTACCACTTAGTATCTGCATTGTATACAGACAGTAACTTTCCTTTTGTAGAGTTAAGAGTATGTATGGAAACGGCACAACTACATGGCCGACGGTTGTGGTGACGAAATCAAATCGTTTTGAAGATATATATCCTTGGACCTATAAGAAACAGTTTTTTTATATCTCCCTCGGCGGTTTGGCAGCTTTGACCAATTTCTTGCTGACTCTTGTTATATCGCGTCACGCTGCGTTACGACGAAGAAAAGAATATTTAATCATCGGTCAGTCAGTTTGCAATCTTCCTCTATGAGTTGTTCTGTGAGTTTGTGAGCATTACAGTATCTTGAATGAGTATCCCTGATTACCACGAAAATGTATTAACTAACGGCGTCAAATATTGCAAAAGGATAACTACTGGTCGTAGATCCCTATCGGGTTTGGGAGAGGACATAAAATGAAAATTTTAAAAGTCAATCAAATATTTTAAAGAAAAGGCTAATTTAAACCGAAACAGATTAGCTAGTATACAACATGTGCGTTGTCCAATTAGAGTTGCTCCTAGTTATCATAAAATCTATTTAAACTCTTCTAACTAACCAACTTGCCACATCTATGAAGTGTCGTCCAGATGATGTCATATATTAAATTTTTACCCACTGGCGAGATTGATGATCAGTCAACTCGCAGTGTGACGGAATGGAGTACTGCTGTGCAAATGATGCGGCTGTCGTCATCATCTGCACTCTTCATCACTGTCAGTGTTCTGAGCATTTTTTAATCGACAGTATTTCAGTCGGCCTCTCTTTCGCCGACTTTATCGAAGGCTTTGCAACTTGCCTGGCGGGCGCCTATCGTCTGATCGCAATCAACAAAGGCTGGGCGTTCAACCTCGTTCCGTCCCTTACTTGTATGGCGCTACCGAGTCATGTCCTGTGGCGGTACGTATTGTTTGCGATTTGTTCCCGATGTGATACAGCGATCGCCATTGGCTGTAGTGAATGAACCTGAAATTGCGCTCTGCCACTCATAAGAAGCTGGCATCGAATCGTATCCATTTGGCTTTAAAACATCAGTGAAACGGCCGGATAGCGCCGTTATAAAATATTGTATTGTATAGCATATGCAAGCGCAGGCTCGAGTCCTGCTGGTGGCGGCCGATTTAGCGTCGCATCTCTTTCTGACACATCACCAAAAGAAGCTCATTCCAAAATGAAATGATACGCTAAACTTGCACAATATTGCTTCCCAGTTCATCACTTTTGCATTTAGCTTCTTCTCTGCATTCTGTTCAAACGCATGGCTGTCAAAATAAATTGCAAAATTGATGGAATTAGATGGAAAAGTGGCGAACTATAATGCAAGAGTGGCTAATTAGACTGAATGATCGTAAATATAGTTTTGCAGGTGGTCCGATGTCGCGACTTCATTCATGTTGCTGACCGTTAGCTGTGATCGCTTGTTCGCCGTCTCCAAGCCGCTCGTTTATTACCAGCGTGGTCAGAGCTACGCCATCAAGACGGTGATCGTAGTCTACACTATTGCGATCGGTGGCTCCTTGTTCATCTGGCCGCACATCCTCGCCAATCAAAATATCAAAGTGCGTTTCACCGATTTTTGGACAGCTAAAGAAACTCTCGGGTCTCCTCTATCTCTATGGAATGTACTGAAGATTACTGTTAGCAGTGTGTGAGGAAGCGTCTCAGTGGTAAATTGTGTATGGCGTATTGTCCAAAGCTATGGGTGACCGGAATTCCCCGTTAAGTAGCGTGCGAGCTGTAGATATTCTTCCGCAAAAACGACAGTCAAAACTTGCGGTCGTGCATCGATCACCGACTGTTGCTAGAGCAAGCCCTTTTCGACCCTCAATAACAGTACTACTTTATTTTCTAATTGCTCTTTATAAATATAAAACATTTAGTCTTCGTGTATTCCTACACTATTGAAAATACAATCTTAGAGATTTTTTTATTCACATTTTGACAGGGGCTCATCTCATAAACTATTATCTAAATATGATAAACTGGTCACTTATGCATTACATACCAAGCAATATTGATAAACCATAACACACACCGTAAGTAGGTTTAGGTGGGAATTAGTAAATTAGTCAGCAAATATATGGAATGAACATGAGATATCAGATTATCGACGAGATAATTCAACCGTCTTTAAGTCATTAAACAGACCTGTTTCATTTTATTATTGATTTTATTAAATTTCAGATCCCTGCAATGTGCATAAGCACGGCAATCATCTCGCCGATATTCTATCAGTTGAGCAAATATACAACGGCACTTATTTCGGCGCTCAGTGTATTTGTCTACATTCTTGTGGTGCTCATTCTGCAACGACGCACGCAAGCTCTTCGACGTTGCACTGACTCGAAAACGCTTCGGAGACAGATTAAAGTAGGCAAATTATCCTCGTCTGAACGGGAAGCATAAATTGCTTAGTACTCCCATACATAAATTTCATACTTACATACCATGCACATATCGGACTGAGATACCATTTGATATAGCAAAAATGTAAATTTGCAAGCCGACAGAATATGGAATGGCAAAAATTTTGAACTAAAAGTTATTTTACACATGATTGTGCCTGCATCGCTCTTCGTTGCATTTACTTTTGGTACAACAAATATATATATAACATGGATGTGACGACGTCTGTGACAATTTAAGGTGCAAAGAAAGTTGACGGTGACGTTGGGCTTTTCGAGCTTTCTGACGCTGTTGCTTGACGCGGTTCCACGCGCCGTCGGTATGCATCTGTATTTGGACGAAACCACGCGGCCTACCGGTAAGGCCGAAGACTCCTCCGAAAACTTCAGTGCAGCGCCTTACTTCTTCCTCATGACCAAGTTGAACGCCATGGCTAACGTTTTTATTTTCACTCTACGTCAGCCGGAAATACGTCATGGGATGCGCTATTTGCTCAGCTGGTCTCAGCTACCTGTTAGTGCTAAGTGTTACCTAAACGGCTGCGTTATTAATTATTACCCCAAAGCTTGAAGTCATATTTTACTTTTCTCACATGGACGCCAAAGCCAGTTGAGGATTATCATTTTAGCCATTCGAAATGCTTGAGTTTGACTCTTCGACTTGCTAAAATTGTCACACGATTTTAAGTCCTGAGCAGGAAATTAAGATTGCTAACTCATAGTCATCAAAGATTAAAATGATGACGTCGCAACATTTTGCCGTCGCAATTAACCGTGACAAATTTATATTAGACCTCAACTTACGTTGGTTTACCGCATAGCTATGCAACGTCGTGACCCCGTGCTACAAATTTATGACTTTCGGTGTTCTACAGGTCTTGCTGTAGGGTCGGAGGAGGAGGTCCTTCTCCTATTGTTAGATGTTGGAGAAGTTCTCTTCATTGCACTAAATGTATAGGGGAGGCTTAAAAAACGTTCACTTTTTCGATGACTGCTTACCAACTAAAGCTCAATGAATCGGCGTCATAATTTCAAACTTAAATACGCCAATCGTGATTCTTACATGGATAAATTCGTGCAATCTAAAATTATCTCATCAAAGTTGCGACAGTCTTGTTTGCTAGAGATTAATGCAGAAAATAAGCGTTTTCCTTAAAAAATTACACCTTTTCTCAGCAATATAATATTCTACGGAGCTGTTTCACAAAACTGTTGAACGGCATGAGTTGAGAAATAGAGTCTCTGTCCCACCTGAGCATCAGTGCTGCATGTGATGAGGCGGTGACGACTACACAGAATAGAAACTCTTCCTCAGTTTATGAGATGGTCCCTAAGCGAAAGGAAAACGATTTTTTTTCAAAATTGAATCGCAGAACGATTTCTTGTGCGCGAAACTTCGTGCCAACGCATTCGAAACAGTGATTACTTTTGACGCATTGATGAACTTTTTTCTCATTAATCGAGTTTCAGACTCAAACAGAGCATCTATCGGAGCCGTTCCGACGGAAATTCGGTACTCATTAGTGAATTTTTTACGCAAGCGTTCTGCTTACGGATTTCCGTCGGAAGAGCTCTGAATGATACACTGTTTGAGCTTGGGATTCGAATGAGGAGAAAAGGCTGGTCAGTGCGATTTGAGCAAGCACGACTTGGTTATGGCAATGATTTTGATATGGCGACGTCTGCACATGTTGAAAGTGATCACCGCTTGGGAGTACAAGCCAAGGGTCTAGGGGGAAGAGCGTATGGAGGTCTGGCGCACTAGACATGAGAACTGGAGCGTACACCCTAACGAGATCTCATGTGTAGCGGGTCTGAGCGGGTTATAGTGCGGCATTTTTGGGTAATTTCAAAACAAGGACGCCATTTGGCTTCGCGTAACAAATTCCGGCTACCTTTTTCAAAAAAGGCCCCCGACGTGGATAGCAAAAATTCGGGGTATACACCACCGCGCTGAAAGCCCAAATCTACGCAAACCTTGTACCTGCCACCATGCCAATACATGGCTGTTAACAGAGAATCGTTGAACGGTCGTCATAATTAGCCCGCTGCAGGTTGATCTCAATCTGTGGGATGTGACGTCACGAATGGGCTCGGATCCACGAATAAATCCGCGCGGGACCTATCGAAAGTACGGTATTGCATGCAGGAGCAACAGACCAAGTATGAGAGAAGCGCGTGAAATGGAGCCGACCACGCCGAGGCATCAGTCCATCGACATCTCTCAGAATCACAGCAAGCGAGTGGTATTCTTTCAAGGAAGGACGAAAAGTATCACGGATGCCAAAGAAGCTGTCGCCGATTCAGGCAGCAGTCCAACTTCCATCAGGGATCCTTTTCCAGTTGACTAATTTGGGTGTGTATTGCGATCTTTTTTCTTTTTTTCACTCGCGTGCCCATCTTAAACTCTCAGAATAACTTAAATTGATTTTATGTATAAAAAAGAGAACCTAAAGAATAAGCAGCGACGCAGGTGCCATTTTCTTAAGAAGAGCAGCGACTTTGTACTTCATTGAAGCACGCATAGGTGCAAATATCGACTCAAGAGAGTATATTCCCGCAAGAATTGTCGATATCTTTAATTATGAGCTTTTTTCAGTAAAGGTTGCCAAAATTTTTCACCGTAGATACAATACTGTGTTCAGTGGGTTGGTTATGCAAAGAGACCGCTATATTTTTATGCCAGAATTACCCATACATACCAAGCCTCAATATGGACGAGATTTTGTGCAGTTGTTTCTCCCACATACCTTCAATAAACGTGCATTTCTGCTCGGAAGTAAAAGAAATTATCACCCCATATACCAAAATAACGGTAACGCTACCAAGAGCTGTGAACGCGTAGTTCGAAAATATACCACAACGCCCTAAAACTTCTTTCGTTCCAGTTCGCCACTCTCCTGATTACTGTGATACGTTATTTTTCAATGTAATAATTGGCAGAAATAATCTATTTGTCGTTCTACATTCGATTATTTGATATCCCATGCTTTCAATGGTTGAAAATGAAAGTTCTTGGATATTAAAAGATAATCCAACTGCCTGTACACAGTCTTAGTTTATTGTGCAACTTCCATAGCAATAGCACGTTGGGGGATCCAAGACGAGCAATAAGTTGGTTTGTTGTACGCATTCGGGAAGGTTCAGTCATAATTGTGCGTGTTTTCGTATAAACAAGCTTTAAGTGAACGAAATATGCGAAGAAAGTGAAGATAATGGGATACTAAGACAACCACAAAAATGTAAAATAAAATTGTATATAATCTTAATTGTTTTTCACCCAACTTTTAAGAATGCATACTAACTTCGCAACCTGAGCATTGAGCCACCATTACTTGAGTCGAATTTTTCATGCGTTCAAAGCTTGTAACGACAAAAGAAACGTGACAGTAGGATTCTACGTCATCGAACGTCGATAAAGCAAAAGGTCAACGTGTTTTTCCCGTTTCTTTGCGCTCTGGCGCTCGATATATACCCTTTTTGTTGAAAGAGTACAATAACGCCGCGAAAACTGGAACATTGTCATCACCATTTCTTCAGGTTTTCGCGAGATATCTTTTCATTTTCTTGAAGAGAGATCGGATATTCCGAGATATTAACAATTGTATGTGCGACATCGTTGAGCAGCGGTACATGTTTTGCGCCGGATATGTGATTCGATTGTTTGTAGCGACAAATAGAGTATTCTTGGCCGAAATGTCTAATTATTGCTCGACATTCAAAAGGCTCGATGGCAAACACTTTTGAAAGATACTTCAATAATCGTAGTGCACAATAGAACGCGCGTCAGTTCTACTAAGCCGAAGATTAGGAACAGAAGCAATTTCACGTCACGCGGCGCTGTGCGTCATCAAATTCGCTGTTGAAACAATATATGTTGGCGAAGCAGATGATTTTATTTATTGGTTACAAAACTGCTTCTGTTTTCCAATATTTCTACGCTTGCATATCGGTAAAACTTGAGCGGCGTAATGTATACTTACATTTTATTTTTAAAAAAATTACATTCTTCGTTCAATACCTCATTTTTAGCATTTTTGTCCGACGGTTTCATGGTTACTTGCATATTTGTCGCGAGGGGGCCTCGGGCGCGAAATATAAGTCTTATGGGGATGGGATTAAGGTAGAGAGAACCAGTCCCAGCGTAAATCCACAAAAGCTGTAGTCGTTCCTTTTCGTCTCCTCTGGCATCGCTCCCGATCCTTTTGTCGAAATTTTCACTTCGCAGTTGAATACAACTGCGCAATTAAATGAACTGCATTCTTTCTGTCGTGGTGCACCGCAAAGAATGCGCTGAAAAAACGCTGACCAGGTAGGCATGAAAACAGCAGGAACGGATATTGCATAAGTTCAAATCTATCTGGGGATGAGGAGTATAAAAGTCAGACGGAAACTGTCAGAACGCGTGGAGCGAGGCACACGGAGCAAATATGCAGGTCCGGAAAAGCAAGAGGATATTAATGCATTACGCATATTCATCGATGAATGGCTATAGAAGCCTTATGAAATACTTGATTCATATATAGTGCTGGGTGTCCATCTCTCTCTCTGAGTCAAGAGTCGAGCCGCGTGCGAGAGAAGCTCTCCGTTCCGCGTTTTGACGTCCAAGAAGGCCCAGCGTGCCTCTCTATATTCGCCTTAAAAGCTCTGCGTAGATGGCTACGTTACTGACTACCACTGCACTGGTGTTTGCGCTCGTTGCCAACACGGCTCTGTGCTACAATTTTCTTCAGGTACGGTAACTGTTTCGTGCTGAATAAGGAAAACAGTGTCTGCTCCTGGCAGAGAGCATCGAAACCGCACCCAGCCATTCAACCACTTTTATAGTAGAGTAGCTGAGATTGGTCCGGTAACATAATCGTCTCCTTTAGTGAGATTATTCTTAAAGCTACTCAACGTAATGCTTCCAAATAAACTTATGCGCTACTTAACTTATGACCAGTTTGGGATACGATTACGAACCGGTAACGTTACCGTGTCCCGAATCGTTCATAAGTTTTCATTTATAAAGCATAGCGCTCAGTACCGCTGATAATCTCTAAAAATTAGAATGATAATGTAAACGTTTCTTTAGTATTTTTCTACTGTATCTTGACTAGTAGTCAGCACAGATTGAGTGAACTGCAAAAATATCTTTATCGGTCGACCGTTGAAAGTCCGTTCGCTATGGGCACTCCTGTTCCACAGCTCTTTTACGGCAGATCATCTCAACGAATACAATCTCTAGCAAAATGTCTATGAAATAGTCGTTCGTTTTCCATTTCGAATAATTTTTATCAGTTCTAATTCAGGGCTTCGGACAGCATGTAAGCAGACGACTGGATAAGCTATCGTGTATAGCGCCAGTGGACGGAGTACGATTGAGTTTCCACGAAGATGGCGAACCGGTCGACTACAGCGGGAAGGCGGGAGACCGGGTGGAGTTGATGTGCGAGGTGTACGGCGCCCCGCAGGCGACAATTCACTGGACATTCGACGGGAGACCCATAGAGAATACGCCCGTCGTCGGCAGCGAGCAGGAGCGCCTCCTCAATGTCGACATGCGCGTAATTGGTGAGCAGTAGGGATACTGTAGAGACTTCCGTTTCCCACTCTATGATTACAGTATCTTGTATTGTTTCGCTCAGCGAGATCTGCTCACTAGAACTGCCAAGTGCCATCCTTATTATAGAACTGGTAGTCCACTATCCAGTTACCTATTCAAGAGGATACGCAAGCGAAAAGCGCACATTCTTTCGCGAAAATATGCAAAATCAAAATTTATCACCTTTCTGCCTGATTTTCTCTCTTGGTGGATTTTTGCGATCTTTGTAAATCTTTTTTCCGATTCCATTAGCTTTGGTTTGGTTCAAGTTCGAATGCTCGCTAATTTTCTCTGCCATTCACTCTGGCAGTTGCTTTAATTAGTTCTTTGTGCGATGAAGCAGCACAAACTGACGCATATTGGTTTCATTATTAATTACTCAGAGAAACTGGAGGCTAAAGAACATTCTTAAAATGACTACTTTTGTAAACAGTCACGACGATAATGTCCTTAACAATGGTTGTGGGTTCACGAACCAACTCGATGCATACATTTTGCGCACTCGTGTTCAAGCTTCCTGTTATTGCTTATGGGAAAGTTAAGGAGCAACAATGGGCTTCAAAGCTTCATAGAGCTGTTTACAGAATGTATCATTATTCTTCATGAACCTTGTTTACGCCGAATCTAAAAACATTTCGTATAACAGCAGAAGCTGGGTTCATATTTCGTCGGCATTTGCGAAGTTCAAAAATTTTTCATTCATATCTTAACGACATACTAACAGAACTAACATAACGATATTGCACGAAACGGTAATAAGAAAGGACAATTTGACGACGCAAGCAATTTTTCCACCCTGATGATCACGGAATGGCAGTTGCTCGTTATAACAAATAGAGGACAGTGATATTGAAATAAAGGTGCGAAAGCCTCCAGAACCGCAAAAGTCGGCTCACAAATTTTACAGCACGGCTGAACTTTTCTGCTGTGTAAAGAGAATCAATTATACTGTTCCTGCCACCAACTAAGTGGATCAGTCATTAGCTATGCTGAAGCACTCCTTCCATTAATCCAACTTTCGACACGCGCACGTCATAACTTACTCTAATTCTCCCACTTCTTGCAATTGCATGACGTCATACCAAAAGTAATTACAAAAAGTTGCATGTTTATGAATCATAAGATATGTAACTTCATTTTAATCAGTATTCTAGAATAAAACAGAATCTCCGAAAGAGATTTTCAGCTCATCCAAAATCTAAGCTGGCTTTTCCTCATTTCCTAGAGTTGCCAAATAATCAGTAATCGTGGTTTTTGACTTTTCTCATCCTCTTTAAAACTTGTAATAGAAAATAAGCTGCGACTTGAAAACTATGCAATATGACAGACTAAAATTTTGCAAATCTACAGAAAAATAAAACGTTCTATAAATGTTTGCACATTATTCCGTTTATATAATGCTTGAGTGCAGTTACTTCTGGAACGACCTAATGATTAGGATAATTGTGACAACAGCAGTTTCAGTACATGTACTTTTGTAAGTCTTCCGATGAAATATGACTTTAATTTAGGCTCCAGTACGACCAAGTCGGTGCTAGTCATTGACTGTCTCGATCGCAGCCGCGTCGGTAAATATGGATGCCATGCGGATAATAATTGCGCCACGCCGATCGCCGCTTACGCCGCCGTCACGATCGAGGCACAGCGTAAGTTCATTAAGAAGCTCTATTAACAATGGAGTCCGATAGATCAAAGCTAGAGCTATGAATATCGCTCGCTCAAATCCTAGATGTATCACTGAAAATTAGTTTGATGAGCTGTTGGAGACAGAAATATTACGGTGTTCATGCAAATGGGATTTTTTATCAGGCTTGACTTTTGCTGCTGCATAGATACCGTAATATTCTTTTTCTAAAACGCTCAGTAGACTGACTTTCATTGATGCGACTCATCCTTTTGCAAATGGTCGTCGTTATTCTGGGTACCTCACCAGAAAAGACATAAGATCAGAGAGAGAACCATAGATAACAAACAGAGCTTTGCAGAGGAAACCCCAAGCACGCATGTGTGCAAGCCCAAAGGGGTTAAGTACCCGCCAAAGATCACAATGTGGACCGATTTGCGCTTGGAACGACCCGAGGCGTCAGTCCAACTCTTTTGCCGCGCCAGTGCCAGCCCGCCGGCCGAAATCACATGGTATATTGCGGCGGACGACGAATCGCAGGCCGAAATGCCGATTGTAGACGACAAATCGCATGTGGTAAATAGAAAATGTTACTATTTTTTGTCAGAGGTGGTATATTCACTGTCAACAACGCACAGCTAATCTTGCTCTGTAGAATATCTTGATATATTTCTGTTTTACAATGACTATGCAATAGTGTATCCCCGTTATCGCAAGTCCAGTTCTGCGCTCATCCATAATTTTAATAGCTGGAAGTGAAAGCAAGCTTTACCAGAGCGCAAACAGCGACTGACTTAAACGTGGTATCGTGGTGAGCAAAATTTGACTATTGAGCATAGGAGGAGACGAAAAGTGCAGTCGACTATCAGGGGCCAATTTCATAAAACTATTGAGAATTGATAATTGAGAAATAAACCCTCAATTCTCAATTCTCAACACTCAATTCTCAATTGTTAGTTTCATAAAACTGTTGTGATTGCAATTCTCAATTCGCAATTCT
>NIUQ01003786.1:0-15968 GCA_002796945.1 Plectus sambesii
TCATATCTTCTCACATAACACGCACAAACACAGCCATCTGTTTTCGGACTGTCCGTATTCTGGTTGGTTCTAGTTCCTCGATAAAAGATGGATTTTAATGGAATGTTGACAGGTACCCTCCACAGCTCTGTGGAATATCATATTTCCCAATGTACGCTCATAATCACTGGCAAATTTCGACACGCCGAAGAGTTGTCCTATACTCGAAATGACACTCTGGGTTCATTTTGTTAAACTACTGCAATAAAAATTGCGGGCATTAAGGGTTATTACAGCAGTTGTAATTATGACGGTCTTAATATCAAGATCGCTGGGACTACAGATGCTTCTTCTTCTTCGACAGATATAACCTTTCGTTGAGCACATGCATAATATTTTGAGGCCTAACCATAGAGCAGTGAACGCTTATTTTGCAACCACCGAGTATAGGCAACAGACGATTATGCATTTGCTAATGCGAGAACATGTATCGCAAGTGGGCCTCGTTCGCTACGCGTTTTTAAGTATTTGGTGCGAATTTTCGGCGTTAGTGCCTGAAGACAAAGCTCTCTTCCTGCGACAAATTTTGACCAGTGCGTCCTATATCTTATACCATCCTTTAGCTCGTCACTAGTATGACCTGAATTTCAGTTCAGAGAGAAACTTGTGTTCATTTTTATTTGAAGACACGCATGCGGAAGATTTTGCATTCATTGCTTTATGCATTTGATACACATAATTGCATCATATCGTAATAGTCACTAAAAGCACAATAACAAAACATGTGAGGCTAAGAGAAACGGTTTAGTGGTTAGCGTAGCAAGATAGTCAGCGTTGCAGGATATAGAAATTTCATCAAACGCGCCATAGGACGAGCAAAATGATCGTAAACAATTGTTGTGGTGCATTCCATAAAACGACTGCAGTTGCCGAATTCCGAAATCGAAAGTGCGGCGGTAGATCGTTGTCGGATTATTTCCAGTAATTTCCGGTTTTCTGGCCAATTAACGCGCTTGCAATCGCAGTAATTTTATGAAACAGGCTCAGGATAGTGCGACAATTGCGAAGGTCTCGCTTGGAGCGGTTTTAACGTAGCATACAACTTCGTGTGTATCGTGTAAACGCACTTCTTGAATAAAGCAGTGAGAGTGTGCACAAACCACGAAAAGTATAGTTTGTCCGTGATAGATTCTTCTATCATGGAACCGTGAAGCGACATATCCAGTGGCGACCATTATAAGTGCAACCTAGCACGACGTAAAGCAGTACCAAAAGTGATGCAACAGCGTCGAAACAAGAGAGTGTAAAAGAAACTTGATAAGCATGTGAACTTAGCCAAGGTCCCAATACGAGCATAGAATTCTTAGATAGATGCCAACAAATTGTCGGTGGATCATTTCTTGCCGATTCCCAGACCGTATCTGGTAGAGCAGCAATAGAGGCCACCGCTGACGCCATATTGACATGAGTACCCGGCAGCGCAGGATTGACCGGCATACGAGCACATGGTAGTGCCTCCTCCGTAGGTTTGCGCCATTCCGATGATATAATCGCTTGTGCCGATGGGACAGTACTGATTAGCGTAGCCAGTTTGAAGGTAATTAGATCCGTAGCCGGTCTGCGAGTAGACGCCGGGCGTAGAGCAGCAATAGTATCTGGAACATGGTGACAAAACTTTGAGATATTTCTTAACGCTCATTTATCATCTCTAGTCAGCTGGAAATTATACTTTAAGAGTATTAATATTCGCAGGTACTAATTTTCGCAATTTTTCCCCTCCGACTGGTACAAAAATTTGTACAAAGTTATGGTACTAAATTTCGAAGGTAAAAATATTCGCAAATCGGCCGAGTTGCGAATTTTGCGAAAATAAGCACCTGCGAATAATTTCTACTCCTACAGTATTTGGATATTTGGATTCAGATATTATGGACTGCTTTCCTGTAGAAGGTATTGGGGGGGGGGCGGTCGTTCTCAAACAATTACCGATTCAGTGAGTATGCGGTTTCAAAAGAATACATCTAGGAGGGATTATTGAGTAATACCATTAATCGGGTCTTCTCCTTAGCAGCAACACTACAGCCTAGGATATTATTTCACTTGATGCTTGGGTAATTAATGCGTCGTGGTATTGCTTCAGTATGCCAATTGATGTTGATTTACGGAGGCAATACATTTGTCGCACAACAGGAAATGTGCGTGTAAATTCAAATGAAGCCTTTTAAAAAGAAATTGTATTGAGCTCAATTAAATTGCATAATTTTGTCTCATTGTAAAAGTGCGAATCACCCACTGATTGCTGTAGCCGTAGCCAGCGCTCTGGCAGGTATAGCCAAGAGCGCAGGTTGTGTATGACGACCAGGGCGAGCATGACTGGGGGTAGAGCGAGTAGAGAGAGATGCCACTACCGGTCTGATACTGCGGCGTGCTGCCATATGGACAATAGCCCTGAATCTGCGAGCGAACGCCCGTCGCAACGCACAGCAGAATGACGGTAGCAATTCCTGTGGAAACAGTATGTCAATGGAATCAGAGATCAGCTGGAATGCAGTCGAAAATGATGATGGGTGAACGCCTACTCCCTTTGAATTTTGGTCGACGCTGGAGGGTCTTTGGTTCTTCGCCCTTCCCTCAAGGTGCTAGTGATGTTTATGCCGCCATTTGTACAACCAAATATACCATTTTCACATTAATAAGGAGACTTTCACGTCCAATCAATGTGAGCAATGTCCACTTGATTTGGAAAGTGTTCTTACCGAAGTGGCAACGGCATGCACAAAATATAACACTTAATCCACATTTTTTTGGCTACCTTAAAGTCCCCTCTAAATTCACGGTAAAGCCTCGTGCGAACGACTCTAGTTTACTTTCTCGATCACTCGCCTAAGAAAGTAATTGTATCGAGCAGGGATGATCGCAACCCGAAAAATTCACGTCTGCCCTCTTCAATGATAACTATCCATGACTATGTGAGGAAAATAAACACGTAGTAATGCATTACCTGCTCTACGACAAAGGAAAGTAATCTTACCGTAGCTAGAAATTCGGGCTTGTCCAGCCATGTTTTCCTTGAAATCAGACGATCGGTGACGAATCAATTACTCTTCTGCAATTTATCCACTTTCATACAAATCATACAGCGGAAGACATTTAAAACCGCGATGAACTATAATTTCACTCTAATCTAAGCACTGTAATACTTCATTTCAATTTTCTGTTTGCCGTAGCGCAGTTAACCTAACTCAATATTTGTTGCATCTGCACTCAAAGTTTTCTTGCCTTCATTTTGATGATTTAGGACAACAAAATGAAAATTAAAAAATATTTTCGGCCCAAAAAAGTATTTGCACTCATTACTCTCTCACAACACAACCCTACGATATATAGTACATCACAGTTCACATCCGCAACCTCTCTCTATGACTACAAACGATAAATATTCATTTCTACAATGAGATAGGATAGGAGAGGGAGAGATAAAGTGAAAACACCGGGCGGCATGAACAGTTGCGAAACATTTCTCTTGCACAACAGGCGGACGCGCTGGTTATTTGGCCATGTTTGATGGCTTAGTCCATTCAGTCGCATCAAACCGGACCATGCGTGTCGGTCCAAGCTACTAGTTTTATGATCAATAACGCACAGATATAGCACTAATAGTCGCCGCGAAAGCCGATTGACGAGCTCGCTGCCCGCAAAAACCGGATTTACACCTGTGAATCACTTGATCGACGGCAGCCAAAAACTTTTTTGGCTAAACGGCGTTCAATCTGGCCCAAAATAAATTTAGCGATTAGTTCGAAAGAAGATCAAGATCAAGTTTTACGCGTGGAAAGCTTTAATTCCCATGCATGGGTGGCGGAGATACGAAGACAAATCTATCCTCCCCCGTCCAGTCGCTAAATATATTCAATTGTTAATGCTCGCTATGTTTACTCATGAAATTCATTAATAACCACGTTCGTTGAAATGTTCAGTATATCCTCAAAGCAAAGCAAGACATGTATGACACATTAACTCTCATTAACGTACAATATCTGGGACATCATGCCTGATCCGGCCATGACAAAGTTTTGCATGTGCGTATGACAACAATAACAAATCAAATACGAAACAAGTATTGTATAAACTTTTTCACCAGCTGTAATACAGTGGCCAGTCAAGGGCAACATAAATTTAACTATAGACCCTGTTTCAGTTTGCGCTAAGCAATTTCTGTTGCATTTTAAGCATTAAATTCTGTCAGAAATTTGATCCTTGTAAATTATTAAGCGCTCAAGCACTTTAAAAATGTGCGAAATGGTATTTACACTCTCTCACTGTATTTTCTTTTGTCTAATATCATCTGCGAAGGCAGTAAAAGCCGGAATGCTGATCGTTAGTGCTGATAAAGTGATTCCTATGTTGAGGTTTTTGTAATACTCCACATATCCAGAAAGAAGTGTGCAATTATCATGATAAGTTTCATTTCCTTCTGCTAAGTGGGCCTTTCGAATAGGCGGTTTAACGTCGTACGAAAAAGTTAGTCGCAGCCGAAAATTCGGGCTGAATTTCTCCCTAAGATTATCTTAATTCTGACTTCTTTATACTCAATTAGGACTTTCATCGCCACTTTGTCAAATTCAGAACTGAAGCTCAGATAAATGTATTCAACCTAAGCCTCGCAGATGTCACAGAGATGATGGTATTCCAAATTGAGTAGTGAGTTCTAAGAATTGAGTGCCAAAAAAGTATATGAAGTTCTAAAATGCTACATGCTACAACATGATCATTTTAACTTAAATTTTTACTAGGCCTACAGCTCCAAAACTGTCAGCAACAGTAAAATATAACATCATTAGGCAGCGTATGACTGCAGGAATAGTTGAAATTTCGCCCAGTTTCATTCTACCATTTTTTCACACCTTGATTGACCCTCAGGCACGGCTAGATCTGTAAAGTAACTCTGGGACGACAGGAGCACATTTGAAAAGCGATAGATGTAGCTAACAACATATAAAGCAGAAAATTTCATAAGTCCATTACATCAGAAGAATTGTGGAGATATAAATGCACTGGTTGATTGGTAAGAGAACGTGAGAGAGCTGGAAAAACTGAAAATGACCAACCAGCGCACTTGAAGTTCTATAATTATAATCATTTTATAAAACAGGACCTTATTTGTGCATGTCTCATCACTTTAGACTATCTGAATGAAGGGTGACATGCAGTCTTCTAATGCCACTAATCGAAATAACGAACACATATCACACTGTATGTTTCCTTTGTCAGGCCGGGAACATACTTTTTGGTCATGGGCGGCCTCAGTCCCCTTCCCATCAAAATTATACTTGTCCAAAATTCTGCAGCCCTGCTCACTCAAGCATTGCCAGTCAATCGCAACTGCCAAATGATTACCGGTCATTGCTGCTCTCTTTAAAATTTTAAATGCACGCTTTGAGACTTCTCCGCCTACTTGCCTTTCCTTTGTTCGCAGGAAATCCAGGTTAAGAGAGAGCAAAAACTGCGCGGTTGAACGCTGAGCCTACTGGTCGTGAAACGCGAAACGAGTTATGACATCAAGTTTTACGTTCATTACCGAGCTTCCTTGCTCTGGTGTCGCTTCGTTGCGTCACATTTCAAATGGTCTCTTTGAATGCATGAAGGTGAAAAAAGTTTCACTAAGTTGTAATCTATTGTGATTTTAAAAGCAGTCTTTTCCAGTCTGTGAAATTGTTTCCTTTATTCTCAGTTTTATCTTCCTTCTTCTTGATATTGCACTACAATTGGAATTTCGATACAGGAATCTGCCGATTTAGTGCTATGTCATTAGTTTTGGATCATGTTTGCGTTACTCTTTCTTTCATTGTATTACTTTTTTTGACTTGCTTCTTTACAAGCAGTAACGGAACACCCTTGCAAAAGTACGTATCCTCTTC
The DNA here is from genome assembly GCA_002796945.1 of Plectus sambesii. Classification (NCBI taxonomy): domain Eukaryota; kingdom Metazoa; phylum Nematoda; class Chromadorea; order Plectida; family Plectidae; genus Plectus; species Plectus sambesii. The sequence continues at coordinate 5,898 of NIUQ01003786.1, forward strand.
TCAAGCCGTTTCCATAGCTCATGTTCTGATATTTCAGCAGCTTTAAAGTTTTCCGGATTAATTTAGAAAGCGAGAGAGAGCTGGATATTTTAAAATCTCTTTACGAAAATGCCCATGACTATAGCGTAAGTTCGTCATTTTGAAACATTCGAGAATGAAGCCAAGTTGCAGCTGGACTTTTGGAAGCCTCCAACAAAAGCTGGAACTTTTTCGGATCTGATGGTACCATGGAAAATGACAAGTAACATCACAGCTCTTCTGACAACAAACAATATCACCTATAATGTTATAATATCAGACGTCTCCCAGTAGGATACTTAAAGTCCTTTCCTTTTTATAAGCTTCTCTTTTCCAGGTTGATGAGAGAGGAAGAAATATCGATAAAAAGAAAAAATTACAGTTTCGGTACAGAACTGGGATCATTCTTTCGCCGCTTCAACGACGAATCAAGCAAGAACAAAGCAAAGTATAACTTTGAAGAATACGGATCTTACACGCAAATGACGGATTGGATGAAAAATATTCAAATCCATTATCCTTCATTTACCAAAGTATTTCAAATCGGGAAGACTCACGATGGGCGGTTCATCGAAGGAATAAAGGTAATGTACCGTTACAATGACCAGTATAGGGTTTGAGGTGAATGCGTACGTCAGCAGACCTCCTCTTATAGAGCGTCACAGCAGCGTGTCAAAAGATTTGAAAAATGATCGCGTCATCCCGCTGCGATCAGGGAACGCGGCAGTTTGAATATTGGTTCAAAGAATCAATATCGAGCAACCTATTGTAGTAAAAGAATACTATTTTTTGACTTTCACTCATTTCCTTACAATAAGCGATTTAATAAAATTTACCAAAGTAAAAGCCTGCTTTTCCACCTCATAGTTCAAATATATATATTTATTTGATACATTAAGCTCGTACAGCAATAGTTTCAGCAGAGATGTAAGAATATAATTTAGATTGGCAATGCAATCAACGATACCAAGAAGAGAGCGGTTTGGATTGATGGAGGGATTCATGCAAGAGAATGGGCCGCTATGCATACAGCGCTCTATTTCATTAACGAGGTTTGTAACCGTGAACTGAATCAGTACTTCTGAGAACTGAATGAGAATGAGATACCAGGGTGTTTAGGTGTCTAAAGTTGGAATCTATATTCCCACAACGTCAATATTCCCATTGTGAAAATTCTTGGGTGACGATTTTTCACGATTCCATACACTATCTACCGTAATACGTTTACATGGGTCAAAAGCAAGCCTAGGCGTTCGCGTTTCGGCGTCCTTTCCCTCTGTACAGTCTTGAGCAACTAAGGTCCCAAAACATTGCCGTAGAGTATTAAAAGTTTTGCATTCAGGTTTCACATTGAAGTTTCAGTTATAATAATTTATATTCTCTCATTCTTTGATATACAATGTACACCTTTCAGCTTGTCTCAAATTATGGTTCGGATCCTACGATTTCAAAATACGTTGATTCCATAAATTTCTATATTGTGCCGTGCTTGAATCCAGATGGATATGAATTCTCTTTCTCAGCTACCGACAACCCTATGCAGTATGGTTTGATCGCTTTAATAGTTTGACGAACTAGCTATTCTCCGCTTCCTAATTTGTTATAATCGTCATCAGAGCAGATAAAGGTGCAAAATTTCAAGTGAGAATAATTAGTTTTATGATGCAGTGTACATTTGTAGCGCAGTTTCATGATGAAGTATGAAAAGGTAGAGAAGCAAAGACTCATCATGCTATACTTTGTAAAACCATTTCAATTGTCACATTCGAACCTGCCGTAACGGTGTCGTTACTGAATTTTGGGAAGGCGCATGACGGGCTACAAAATTGTTCAGCAGCTATGATGCAAGCAGTAGAGAAGCGAACCCAAAAATCGAAGTTTGGTCGAACTCAAAAATATTTCCATTTCCCAAAATCCTCGCCTCGTAATTTAGTAACTTTGCAGACCATCGATAGGCTTCTCAGCGTAACTTTACAAACTTTCAGACGTTTCTGGCGAAAAAACCGATCCAAGCGTGTGTGTACATCGAGTCTGCCATCAGATCCGAATCCAGTTCAAAAATGCTGCAGCGGCGTGGATTTAAACAGAAACTTTGATTTTCACTGGGCAGTTAAGACAGTATTTTGAAGTTCCATTTCTTCGAGTGCAGTTAATTTTAGAAACTGGATCTAATTCCAACCCATGCTCCTACAATTATCAAGGTCGCAAGCCATTCAGCGAACCTGAAAGCAGGTAAGATTGATGAAAGCTGGCAGCAATGAGTGTTTTACATTTACGGAGGCATATTTCACAATAGCTCAGCCACTGAAGTCTGCGCTCATCCAATTGATCATTTTAATTCATCAGTATTTGAGCTCATGTCATACGTTCGACACGGAAAACTGAAAACTCATATCCATGCAGCAGCGCTTTAGTGAAATGGGTCACTGGCTGAGATGGGCAATAAGCGATTCTTTTCGAACCACATTAACGGGCTTCATTCAGTTACAAAACAGCAGTACAGTTTGAATACTTTAAACCTCACTCACTACAGTACACTTACTGTTGCTGCGAGCGCTGATAACACTTCAAGGGAACCGTGTAGACGATAAAATTACGGTACATCTCTGATATGCTTTTTCTTATGATTCAATTGTACAATTAACTGGCCAAAAAACTAATTTCATAGTGCAGCAGGTGTTTGGGGAAGGGATGAAGTATGGCCTTCATTGATAGTTTTGAAATTCCCGCAATAACCACAACTGCATGTGTCATTCATTATTTAATTTTCAGTGCACTTCGCGATATGCTCCTATCTCCAGAGCTAAAAGGGAAGACGGACGCTTACATCACTATGCATACTTATGCACAATTTTGGATGTATCCTTGGGGAAACCGACCAGACAGTTATACAGAGGACTTTGCTGAACTGGTAAGACTCTGGCATTCTTAATTTTAGAGAATCTGGAAAAAAATAATTTAAAAAAGAGGAGAACATATTCGTTAAAGAGTTTAGGGCTGTCCGATTTCAAGTAAAGCAACTTTTTGTACAATTGCTTGTGTCGCTCGACTATTACTGCAATATTTATGTATTTCATGTTCTGTGCATCAGCGGTAGTACTGAAAGTAAATATTCAATTCGTCCATATAATATAATATCCATTTAAAAATGATAGCACAAGCATTACCATTCGTTCGTAAGTATCATTCTTAAAACGCATCGTTTAATTCACGGCAAATTTGCAGAAAACAGTTGCCGAAGAAGCTGCTGAGGCGCTCAAGAGTTCATATGGAACGAAATACAAAACGGGCACAGGAGCCGATTTATTATGTGAGAATTACGTTGCACATCGTATCATAAATGTTAACTGATTTTCAAGCTTTACTGCCGTCAGTCTTAATGAGCTCTTCTATAGGCATTGCTCTTCACTACTATTAGTTGTTGATAACGAACAAAATCTGATATCTAACAGCTTTGTCATATTTAACTAATAATCTACAGTGTATTCCCAAGGGGTCGAGTTGACTTTAGTTCCCTTTGACTTCTGTTCGCATTCACAATTTACTGTTCACCTTGTTTGCAGATTCAGCATCGGGAGCGTCGGGTGACTGGGCGAAGGATACGGCTAAGGTTAAATACGCTTATGTTCTGGAGCTTCGACCGGCTTCAGGTGAGTGAGAATCAGATGTTCAAAATTATGTCATGAGATTCTTTTTCTAGCGCTGAACGGATTTATTTTGAACAAAAATGAACTTTTGCCTACCGCCAAAGAGACTTGGGTGGGCGTCAAAGTGGTCATTGATGCCGTACTAAGATTAAATGGACTTCAACAAAAAGTCACTTAGGAATAGAATTCTTTGTTTGCTCAACTTGTAACTTGTGTATGAATTGTTGTGTATCTCTGTCACTGTTCATAATTATATTCGAAGTTTAATGATGCGTAGTGCTAATCATGTTTGCGTTCACAACTCGCTGAGTTCAATATGGCTATGTTTGTCAGACACTCTGAGAATCGCCCTTCCGGAAATTACGGTAAGCCCTGCGGTTGCGGTCAAAACGAGTTGGTCGTTAGCAGAGCTCGCCTAAAGCGGTAGAGATAGGTCTCGTCGTCTCGCGAACCATATTGCACCCTGCACAAGTTTCCTGTTAAAAACCGCAAAACAAAAATTGATTGAGCCGCTGTGTTTAGGCTCTAGCCCGGTGTCATATTGCTTACTTCACTTAAAAATCGTACTCAAAGAAGTAAATTTTATAGTTACGTAATGTAAGACTTTAGCTGAAGCACGCGATGTGAGACCAACACAATGTTGGAGGCTGTATTCATAAATGTTACGATTAGTAATCTTTTGTAATCCCAAGATTACCGCCCATTTAGAGCTTAGCAGCAAACTGGATGTTTTTATAAAGGGCCGTAACCTTGGAACACTAAGCTTGACGTTTGGTGAATACGGCCCATGGGGTCGTCGTTCGTTCAAAAAATGCTCTGTACTTTGTAATTTTTACTCAAATCAGTTAGCAGTTTTAGTATCGCGCAAACGTCATCTTGAATTATGGAAGTTGCCAATCATGCCCAACAAGAGTATCACGTGAAATGGAGCACCTTCTCGTTCATGCATTCTCACACCGCAATGTTAAAGTGGGACAAACTGCGATGGTCGATTGCGCTGTCACAGTCTCGTTTCGTAGGCTGGCGGCCAACAAATGCGACGCTTTACATTTATCCTAGTTGTTTAATCCATTTTTGTGTACGTTAACTTGGCAGACATAGGCAAACTTTGTCAGAAGTAAAACGGGTGATGTAAGATGACATTTTAAATCGATCGTGTATAGGTAGATCCAATTGGTGGAATATAATTGTGTAGAACAAAGTAGACAGGACTCATTTTTCGACAATAATCGATCAAATCGAAATGAAAACTTCTGTTAGTCTATGAAGCGAAATTTCAATAAACCCTTATAGCCCTTGAGAAGCGACTTATCTTCAATTGATAGTGTACGGAGAAAACGTGGAAGGTGCAATCGTTTCAATTTCTTTTTTGTATGAAATTAAGTCACGTTCAGTTCCATAACTATTGCCGAATAATCGAGAACTGGTTTTGACATCAAACCGTTTCACCTCAGCAAGTAACGCAAGAGCAGTCTAATTGCATCATCTCCAGTTTAAGTTGCGTAGTTCTCTCATCTGCTACATTGATTTGAGAAGGATGGCCGACTATGGACGCGCATCGATTGATTATATCGCCGAGGTATGCTATTTTTGAATGGTTAGCTGTTCTCTAAATCGTAATCTATAACATTAGTGTATTATTTCATGGCTTTCGCACTAGAAACATATTCTACTGTTTCAATTAAATTCATTCATAGAGAGTTTATTGAGTTCACTGCTTTCAGAACACTCACTTCGCGACCAATGTAACATATCAGCAGCACCAAGTAACCCGTGAGATACGCGCCAACTCTCTCGGCAAGTATCCAGGATTTCGAGGCTGCACAATTTGGTTCACGGGTTTTTCCGGGGCCGGCAAAACGACAATCGCCTTCGCTTTGGAACAAAAATTATGCGAGCTCGGTCTACCCGCGTACGGACTCGATGGTGATAATATGCGGCATGGAGTGAGCAGATAATAATACTTCTTCATTTTCTCTTAAATACTCTAGTTCGCTCAATGGAAGGGCCATCGGCTAATATCCTAGGACACAACCAGATCCAGAGACAAAATCACTTGTTCAAAAGGAACCGTAGGCCTGTAGGACTGAAAAATGCTTCGACATTTTTAGCTGTTATTGACGCTATAGAGAGTTTCTTGAGCTTCCCTGGTGCAAACAACTCGCCATGATCTAGGCACTGCACTTCAGACTGATACTATCCATTGCATTCTGAGTTCATATTACAAAACTATTTTTATCAGATCTGTTGCAGTTGCAACGACGGGAAATATGGTGATTAATCAGGCTGGACGTCATGTGCGCGTTCCTCAAGCGACCCGAAAAAATTGACCATTAATTAAACTTCCCGCCGTAATTACAATTGCAAAAGTTGCGATAATAACAATTTTATGCGTTCTATCATGGTATACGGACCCTTCGAAAAAAGAAGTAAATTAGGAGAGAGTTCAGAAATACAACAGTGGTCGGTCTATTGGCGCATTCACAATCTCCGCATTTGCCACAGGCCTGCATTGGTGGTAACTTAAATATGCGTGCTCATTTCAGGTGTGCATCAATTTGGGTTTCAGCATGCGTGACCGAGAGGAAAACATCCGGCGAGTGGCTGAAGTTTCCAAATTATTTGCTGACTCTGGCATTATCTGCTTGTCATCATTTATCAGCCCATTTGTGAAAGTAATTCCAACAGTTCACAATTCATACAATATCCTTGTTATCTTTACAGGATCGGATGCAAGCGCGTCTAATTCACGAAATGTCTGGATTGATGTTTATCGAAGTGCACGTCAGTACATCACTTTCTGTCTGCGAAGCGAGGGATGCGAAAGGTTTGTATAACCGAATTTTTTTTCTTGTTTTTACTTCCATCTCATTGAAAGAACCGGTAGGAGGTTTTTTCTTTAAAGTTTCGTCAGTTTCAAAGGCATATATGGTTGGAACATTAATATTGCCGCTAGAATACACTTGTCCCACTCGCATTCCAACAAGAGCTCAGCGTTAGATTTGGGAAAAAAGTAGGCATACTACTTCCAAGGATGGGAGTAACCTGCTCAATCTCAGTCTTCCGGGCGCGTGGCGGCTATGCGACTGGGACACTATAAAAAAAAGGATAAGCAGACAGGACTCCGATTAGTACTCTTCGTAAATGCTACATTTATCCATTCTGTCTTGTTCCATGCGGCTGGAAACTGACTTTCTCTTGTTTTGGACAATCCCTTTTCGCGGTTATGAATTTGAAAAAGGGGGGAGGGCGTCCACTTGATCACCCACCCTCTCACTCATGCCTTTTTAGGGCCGTTGCGTTATCCTCCTTTAGAAAGCCTGCTGCTATAGACGTGAGATGAAATACAATACTTTATTGAATGTGAATGGGAATGCAAACTTTCATAATTGTTTTGTAAATGCATTTTTTAGGCCTTTACGCGAAGGCGCGTGCGGGCGCCATTCCAGGCTTTACGGGCATTGACTCGGACTACGAACCACCCGAGCAGCCGGAGCTGATCATCGATGCTGGCGAGGAGACGCCGGAACAATCCGTCCAGCACGTACTTGACTACCTTTATAAGACAGTGAGAAATTTTAGTTGTGCGTACAGGAATGAACCAGCGGGCTGGAAATTGTAACTTTCTCATCAAAATTAGGAAAAATTAACACCAGAACCCGCATATTAGAGAATCTAGGAGAATTTGAAAAATTCTGTCATATCCTAACTTTTACTCTACAGTTCTTGTTTAGAAGATAATTCCAGAGACGGCGATGCAAGAACTGAGAGAAAGAAAAACAGGCGTGCAAGCCGATGAGGTGAGCGAGCATATCAATTCAAGATTTTCGATAAACATCACATTTCAGCTTAAGGACGACTGCACGCAAAACGGTCACAGTAGCGAAGCGTGAAAACACAAGCGCCGAAAATAGAAAAAACTGTGAAATTGAATACTTGCGTTAATATATATTTTTCGAAATTGCAGGGCATAGCCTATCCAGATTAATCATTTCTACTGTAACCTATAGGCGTCATCAGCTAGACGTTACATTCATGAACTGAATTGATATACGTCCGCATATATCATTCACGTTTCATCTGCCTGCAGGCCTCCTATGATTTATACTGAGGGGCCTGATTAGTATTGTGATCTGGTAAAACATCATATGTAAAGAAATAAAACTGTTTCTCACAAAACAAATGCCTCCTTCTCATCTCAATGTCAGTTAAGATGATTTTACTCTGTGAAGAAACGGATGGATGCATCCGTTTCCGTTTCGTCTATAAGCTATTTCCTTGCGTTAACGTGACTAATACTAATCAATTCGCGCCATGTCTAAAGTAGATACTGATCCTTGCGATGTTTTCCCCAATTCGTGACTCACCACGCAAACAACTCTTCTTATGTCTCTAAATTGTACTAGCCGCTTTTAAATATCCCACTCTTACGCAAATGGATTGTAGTGAACTTCTTAAGTTTTCCGGCAACGTATAGTTCTTACAAACCTCTAAAAGGAATTTGCTTCTATTGTTCATTTATTGACAGCTGATCACGTGCGTGCCCACATTGCTTTCGGCGCTTCTGATTCTCATTGAATGTTTGCATATAAAAGCACGCTGGCGATCTCCTCCTTAACCTTAGCAATAGTAAAGCGGTATTCCTTTTTAAGCGCATTTATTCTGTTTTAACTTTAATAAAGACACTTTCCTAATCAAAAAGGACGCTCCACGAATCAGAAAGGTCAGTTTAAATACTGATTTGACTTCGAAATGTACTTATTAATAGAAATTATTCTTAATAAAATGAAAATTATACACACGTCCAGAAGAAGGAAATATGAACCACCTCTTTATTTAAACTAAAAATTATGTTTATCTTTAGTAGGATCAGGCGCCTTATGGACTTTTTCATGCGATGCTTACGCTACTGACCGTAAAAGTTACCAAAGTTTTTCTTCGATTACGTTTTCCTTTAAACGACATTGATTCTCAGCTTCGGTTTTACTTTAGAAGTCATGTGCATAATGTAGGATTGGTCATTTTGGTTTATATTGTAGTAATGAGGCAAAAAGTTCGCTCAAAAAGAACAGCTTCACTCATTTAGACATATAAATGCACCTTTAAGCGAGTGTTATGCTTCAGTATGGCAATGCGATGCGGTCCTATAACGAATAAAAAAGGAATGAAATCAAACCACAACTGAATTAATACTGATCAATATTATTCATAAATAGGGCTTTGAGCTTGAAAGCAATGGTATTAATTTAGCGGCATGACATTATACTTACATGAACTATAAGGTGCACTTTTGCGACTACGGTTAGTCAAATTTGCGAGGAGTATTATGCAATATTGCTCACTAAATGTTAGCAACAGGCGTCATTACATTGTTCCATATCTAATTTCAGCTCATAACAACCTAATGACAAAGTGAAGATTAATTAGATCAAGCTGTTATATTCGGTGGCGTAGATAATAGTTCCATTAAGTATTATCAGGAAATGCGTAGATGCGAAACGAAAATGATCGCTACGCGCTATTATGTAGAAATCATTCACAATGCCGCATTCAAATTTTTCGTGTTCATAGTAAGCCGGCAGGATATCATTATTTATTTTGAATTCAGCGAGCTACCAAATTACTCTGCTCCCGTGTTATAAGGCAAACGATATATGAGAAACGACTTCCTTCTGCGAAATTTCAGCTGTGACTGAGAAATATTGCAGAATTTGATCTTTTCGAAAATCTTCGAAATGGACTGCACCCCGACGGTAACGAACGCGAGTAGTAATCTTTCTAAAGCGCCAGTTGACCAGCGCATCGTATACGTCGACTTCCTCTTTGTGTACAAATTCTACGTAGGGATTGGTTCCTTCGCCGTCGCCACAAATATCATCGCGATTGTGACCGTGCTGTCCAATAAGCACATGCGTGAAAAGTATGGAACATTCGGCGTGTTGTCCTTCGGCGATATGCTGAATGCCATCAGTCTGGTTCTGGCTGGTGCTGTGCGATCGTCTTTAATAGAAGGTAAGATCCGATATCGACAGAAATTGCTCATGACATTATCGAAGAGCGCATCCCTTTCCCCTCGTTTTTGGCCGTCACGCTGCCTGGCTGCCTCATACCAACTGCTACACGCTGCGAAACAGACTTCCAGCGCCTCAATTATTGCGGCTGAATTCAGCCGCAATTTGAATATATTTATCATTCTTTTTTGCTTTCATCAACAAAGTTTAAATTCCTTCTGCCATTTACATTTCCTCTTCCTGTTTCTTGATCATACCGTTTTCTATTGCCACCAAATGACGTTTCATCTTTCTGTTTTTTTCAGCCAATGTTTACTTTCCTGTCAACAGTTTCCAGTGTTTCGGCCGACCATGGCCGTACTTCTTCATCGTCGGCGGCCAATTACCGTCCTTTG